>APFE031108218.1:0-80789 GCA_000404065.3 Pinus taeda
CCCTCATCAAGGAAATCTGATATTGTTCTACGCCTTAAAGCTGATGACCCTGTGCCTCCATATCCACTGCCTTGGGAGGATGCTGAAGGAGTTCTTTGTGCTTGTGATTGTGAGCTTGGTTCAAAGAAACCCCTTGATTTTTTTGATTTGTATTGGGCTTCCTCCTCTTCCCTTATGTATTTGGCTCTATCCGCTGCTGACACTGCTGAACAAGTTTTGATTCCTATTTGTTTGTCTCCATTCCATGGCCTTTTCCCGCAGAGGTGTTTTCTGGCACAGGTGTATGAACCTGTGTAATTATTGTTGCAATGGGGGCAATGAAATTTAGTGGATCCACCCCCTCGCCTTACTTTAGGCTTGTTAACATATTTCCACAATGGGGTTTGGTCTTGTTTAGTTTTTTGAGAGTCATGTTCACCCTCCTCCAGCGCCTTCTCACCGGGGTTTTCATCAAATCCACTTTCTCCAGCTGCTTCATCCCCCTCTTCATTTTGGTCGCTCTGTTTCCTACTCTCCAGCACCATGATAACCATAAAAGGGACCAAGAAGAGGAAAATGCCAAGAAAGATAGCCAGGTCCATGATGTTTGATATTTGTAGGCTTTTGAATCTGCAAATTAATTTAATTTAGATTCATGATTTTTTTACTAAATATAGTTAATAAACTAAATTAAACTAACTAAATTACTACCTAACTAAATTAAACTAACTAAACTAATTAAATTACCAAGTTACTTACCTCTTTGCAGGCTTGCTCCTTGCTCCTCGACGCTTGCTTCTCGTTTCTCCTCGCTCCTTTGCTCTTGCTCTCATTCAAGTGATAATGAATTTTTTTTGCCCCATTGTGTTTTAAAACATAATTTTTTTTTTTAAATTTGATTTTTTTTTGGCGTCCGCGATTTTTTTTTTTTTTTTGTTTGTCTTGGTTGGTTATTTTTATTATTATTATTACTATTTGTTGTTTCCGCCGGATCGCTCCCGTCGTTGGCCAAATCGCTTCCAGAGCGAAAACTTAAAGCTTGGGAGCGAACGCTCCCGAGTTGTAATTTTCGCTCCGGGAGCGACGCTCCCGATTTTCGCAAGGAGCGGAATTTTTTTTATCGGGAGTGCGCTCTCGACCCACTCCCTCCCAGAGCGCGGATTGGGAGCGGGTTCGGGGGGGGGGGGAGAGCTCCCCCGCAACTCTGGTTTCATTATTTTCCTAAAATGTTTTAAAATTTTTAAAATGGCAAGTTTTAAAAAAAACCACCTTGAAAATGGCTGGGTAAAAAACTTCCCGTTTCCATTAAAGAAACGTTTTTCCGGCGTTTCGTATGCAGATCCGGATCTGAAACGGAAAAACGGCGTTTTGGGGTGGAGGTAGCTGTTTCTGGTAACTTTGCTGACAACTAAGTCCATTGCATTTGTGATGAGTGGTTTTGTAGCCATTCTTGCTTCTGTAGATAAATCTTTTCTTGAGGCACATCTAATTGGCCACAGGTTGTTTTGTTTGAAATCATAACAACAATCCTTATAAAAGCTATCACAATCCTAATAATTCAGTCAGGAATTATTTTGGCAGCTGATAGAGATGATATCTTTAAACTGAACAAGATTGGTCCTGGGTCTGCTGAGAAGGCAAACTGTAAAGTAAACACAGTCCCTGAAAAAAATCTATGGAGCAGGAAATTTTGTAGGAGCAATCTATAAATACTCATCTATACCCTTGCAACCCAGGATTTGTAATGGTAACTAAAGACAATCACTCATTGACTGCATTGCACCCTGTGATATATAGGGTTGGTTAATTTAAGATTTTGACTACAGCAGGTACTTCATGTTTGCATATACACATGTAGTAAAATTACAAGTTATTAGCTGCATTATTAGTCAGGGATCCAATTATGCAAGCATCTACAATCTCATCAGCAGCCTAAGAATAATCATAGCATGAGCAATTCCAATTCCATGTGAAGGCATCTTTCACACAGTGAATTTAGCATATAAACCATTCCAGCAATATAAACATGATACTCATTGCTCACATCAATTATGATAGATACTTATCTCAAAATAAGACAGGGCAACTGAGTTAGAGACTGCAACTCTCCGCCCAACCGTAGATTGGGCTGCACTGTGGTTTTTCTTGCAACCCAATCACCCCCGAGCCAGATGAGGAGGTATGCTCAAGGGATGAGACCAACACTGCCAGATGAATATACTGCAGTCAATCTTCAGTTTGGGAATCCAGAGGTCTACCACCTCCACATCAATAAACACAAGGGAATCCAAAGACCTATGTCTCCACCCTCAATCAAGCACAAGGGAATCTAGAGACCTCTGTTTCCACCCTTAACCAAACACAAGGGAGTCTAGAGGCTTCACCTCCACTCTTTCATCATATAGACCCAGTGTTTCCACCCAATGAAGGGAGCCAAAAACTCACTGCAGAAACCAGAAAACCAAGCAAGGAGACAGAGACTTAAAGATTTTCCTTATCAGGAATCCAAGGAACAATCTCCACCCTTCTTGTCATGGGAATCCAGAGATTATGGTACTCACCTGAAGGAAATTTTGTTAGTATTTGTATTGCTCAACCGGATTATTTTTCTCCTCGGTGTGCTGTAGAAATGTAGGAATCCTTCTTAGATGCTGTTGCCTTCAGTTTTCTTCGGTCCAAGGATGTGCACAGAAATTCATCTCTGTATTTTGCCAAGCCTTCCCTCAGCCACTTCACTGTCAACACATGTCCATTGTCTATTGTAGCTTTATAACAGGTTCCGTGTCTGCTTCTCCCCACAACTTCAGCAGGTGAATGTGACAACTCCTCAGCTGTGAATGATAGTGTTTCATGTAGAAAGAAAAGATCCCCGACAACAATACGATGATCACTTTCTGTGCAATTATCCAGGTCTCTTCAGTGTCTGTATGATGGATTCTCAGCACAATACGATGATCACCTTCTGTGTAGATGTCTGGGTCTCTTCAGTTACTGTATGATGGGTCCTTAGTAGCAATGCAATGATCACCTTCTATGCAGATGTCCAGGTCTCTTCAGTGATTGTATGATGGGTCATCAGCAACAATATGATTATCACCTTCAGCACAGATGTTCCTGTCTTGTCTGTTTGAATGTCCTTTTCTCTGGCATTTTCGTTTGCGTACTTCGTTAGTTCTTTCTCTGCCTATGTATCCTCCCTGTAGCTGTTCATTCCCTGCTTTCTTTTACCCGGTGCGCCTCCCCTGTGGCTGTTCGATTCCCATCTTCAGGTTGTTATTCTCCAGTCCGGCCATCTTCATTTTGTTTTGTGTCCGTCTGGCCAGCATCTTCCAGGCCAATCACATTGGTGCCATGTAATTCTTTGTCCCCCTTTAGATTTTTTGTTTGTTGGTTTCTTGTTGCAGTGGGTGGCCAATTCTTTCATGCTTTTAGCCACCAATGGGCTTCCCTCTGATTGGTGATGTGGCCATTCAATCACTGTTGCACACCTGTCAGCCTCAACTTTGGAAATCTGTCCCTAGTGTTAGCCCATCTTTTGTTTAATCGAATAATTACATTATTTACAATGATGGAGAAATTACTAGGGGCTATCAGAGCTTGTGACATGACCATTTATATGATATTTTACTCATGCTAATGCCCCATATTTACGTACATTTTTTCACATACACTGATGAGATTTCTCCTCAAATACTTGTGCACTATTCATCTGTTTTGATATGTCCCATGTTGAAGAACACAAGAGCTTACCCTGGGAAAACCCACATGGGGAAAATACCCAGCAACCTTTTCAATAGAGAAATTCTTCAGTTCAACAGAGACACATCTTAGATAAACATTAGGTCAAACTTGGTCCATCCTCCTGGTCAAGTCATCTGCCCACAGAATTTTGTCTGATTAGGTCTGTCTTCTGCCATCCACAGAGCTTGATCCATCCACATAGATTCGTCCATCACAGAGACAGGAATTCAGCTATCACAGAAATTCGCTCTTCAACAAAGGGTTTCCACAGTGATTTAGCCTTCATCACAGAGAGAAAACAGAGGTTCGTTCTAACACTTCTAGAGAGAAGTTCGTCCTTCACCATGCGCTTCATTTTGTCCTCCCTTTTTGTCTCTTACACGTGGCTCAATAGAAGATATGTGTGATAAACAGACTGCACAATAGGAGGAGGTTGAACCACTTATATATATGATTTTTGAGGGGCCGAATGGGTGCCTTTTGTAGGCTGGGCTGACTTGACTAGAAGGAGGTTGACTTCATCTTTTTGGAGTCTTAAATGTTTAACTCTACAAATTCAAATTCCTCTTTTACAACTGACATGAAGAACATGTCTTTTAATATTTTTCTTTCTGACTTAAGCATGAAGAAAATGCTTACAAATACATTAAGGACAAAAATAATAATTATGAAGACTGACAATAGTTACAAAATTTAACATCCCACTATGTACAATAATCCTTAAATTGCCAGATGTTCATCTTTTAACTTTGAATGGCCATTACTTTTGCATATGGAGTCAAAGGTATCTCAAATAGCCCATGATGTTGGGGTTGTCATGAAAAGATTTTTGATCGATACAAAACCATGAATTTTATTTTGGCATCTCTACTAAAAGATAAACAATTTAGCATCTTATTCCTTTGGAGGCTGACTAATAAAAGGTACTACTTTCTTCTATTTTTATAACAGCTATTTTGATTATGAGAGTTTTTTTTTTGTTTCATTACTTTTTTTGTTTAATTGCATCTTATGCATAAGCATTACTAGCCTTAGTTTTTGTATTAGTAGGTGATCAAATGCTATGCTGGCACCTTATCTTTTAAGGGCTTCATTCCCTACTTTTGTATTTTGGGGGTTCATTCTATTGCCTATCTTGTTGTCGCATTAAAAGGGGCTATAAAATGACCATTGTGATTGGCTGTTGATGTATCTATGAGAATCCTCTTGAGTTACTAATTGGTTGAGGTTTGGCGGGTTTCTTGCAATCATATTTTTATTTTATTTTGACGTTTGTGTCACTGTAATCAGACAATGATGTGCTCTGTAAAACGTCAGCTACAACTAAATGATTCTTCCATGATTGCAGATGATTATACCCATTTTGATGTGGCACCAGTGAATAGAAGTTGGGGGTGATCTGAATAGGATCCTGGATGAAAGACAAGAAATGGCTGAGCAAGGTTGAATCAGTTTTCAGGCTAATGTGGAAAACTATAAAACACAGGCTTCTGCGGCTTTAATTTTTAAGTCCCATGTTATAAACATAACTATAAGTACAAATGTTAATTAATTAATTAAATGAAAAGTTAAGGGTCATGTATCCTTTCACCTCATGACCAGTCAATGCTGTAAGTAAACCATAAAATATGTATTGATTGATAGAATGAACAATAATGATGATACAATTCTGTTTACACACATACAACATGGGTTGTTGTTACATTGGTATCAGAGCCAAGTGCCATCCAGATCCATACATTCAGCCACAAATTCTTTAGAATAGATGTGGGTAATCCCTTCAACGGGATATATAATATATTATATATATTATATATATATATATATATATATATATATTGTCTTGATCCATATTAAATTGCAGGCTGGATCAAGAACTATATTTCGGTATATATATATATATTATATATAAGTTCATAGTTCATTTTAAAAAAATAAATAGAATCAGAATTTAGAAACTAGAATCTGATATGCTTGGTCTTGATTCTTGAATGTTCAACGTTCATTGTTCATGTACAAGCACATAAGAAACTACTAACTATAAATTTAGAAGTTAGATATTAAAACCGTAAAATTTAGATTTCCCATTAAGTCATCAAAATCAAAATGTATTACTGTTTACATAGATACTGACTCTTGAGAAAATGCCACTGGAAAAAAACAAAAGAGTAGATACAAAATAAGTAGGAATATCATAGCTCGTCACTGTCGTGACTCGTTAGTGGTATTGGTCATGACTCACGAGTCACTAGCCACTAGCCAGTGGGCCACGAGTCCACGACTCGTCACTCTATCAATAGTCTATGTCCTCCATGTCATAATCACCATCATTGCCACTGCCATCTGACTCTACTCCATCCTCCTCCTCTATGACCAATCCAAGATCTGCTGTTGCATTTGTTGGTGTGGAGGATGACCCCTCAAGATATTCTGACTCATGATCAAAAGTCACTGGCTCTAGCATTGGGTCATTAAGATACATGTTGGCTAATGCCAACTCAACGCTGTCGTCCAAGCCCATATCATGAGGAAACACATCCCACATATTGTCTTTCCCTTCAACCACTCCTGCCTCTGCTTGTAAATAAGACGAAGGTTGGTGTGAACATACACCATTGTCTCCGCCCTGGATTGCTCAAGCTTGCTCTTTTTCAAACTATATAGATTCCCATAAGTGCTCCAATTCCTCTCACAACAAGAAGATAAAGTAATTTGAGAGAGGACCCTCAAGGCTAATTATTGTATAATAGGGCATGCTGCCCCATGAGTTGCCCACCAAGCATATGCATCTTTGACCCCCCCATCTCCTACTACATCATACCCCCCAAATATCCTGGTGCCAGTGGAGAACTCTACAAAGCCTTTCTCCACCTCAAGAAAAGATGCTCTATCCTGAAATATCCTTTTGAATGCTATCTTTCTCGCTTATGAAATCTCTCCATCCATGTGAGGAGGGTATCTGTGTGAGGTCCCACCATGGAGCCACTCTTGACTGGTGTACTTGGGATTTAAAGAGTGAGATAAGCAATGCAAAGGAGTGCAATTCTTATCCCACCTAGAGATAAGAATATCCTGTATGGTGGACCATAACTCTTTGTTGATGTTGCATATCCAGGGCACTCATTCTCCATAACAATAGTCTTCATAGACTCAATCATGGAATCCCAACCCTCATAAACCTCTCCTAAGATGGGTTGGTTAGTGTCTGCAAACCGCAAGAAAGAAATGATAGGGTTCATGATCTTTATGGTAAGATCCATCCTCTACCACCAACCATCATCTAACACTGTGTCATTTACCTTATTTGAAGCAGTTTGATCTGTCTTTCTCCAAAAAGACCAAAGATCTGAAATAACCATGGCCCCAAGAGAGGCCTTCACCTCCTTCAACCTCTTAAGCATGATGAATGAGGAAGTAAACCGAGTATCTGCAATCTTCAACAATGATAGATGTGTGTACTCTTTATATATTGTGAGGGCATTAGTATGGTTTTGTACAAAATTTTGGATATGGTGTGCATCCTCAATAAGATTGCCAATCCATGTCACATCTGAAGCAATAGATTTGAGCGCTAAATTCAAAGAATGAACAATGCATGGTGTCCAAAATACTTGTGGATATTTAGTTTCCACAATCAAGCCAACAACTTTGCAAACAGGTGCATTATCTGTAATGATTTGCACACAACTTTCAATGCCTACATCTTCAATAACTTTAATAAACAGCTCACGCATATATTGTGCATCCTTGTATTGTCCAAGAGCATCAACTGCTTCCAAGAAGATCGGTCCATTTTGAGAATATACCATGAAATTGATGAGAGGATGGCGTGTTGTATTTGTCCATCCATCAGAAACAATACTGACACCAGATGAGATCCATGATGATTTAATAGGTTGTAGAATTTTATCCACCTCCTTCCTTGCCTTAACCAACAATGTGGTTTTAAGCTTTTCTGAACTTGGAGGCACATACCCAATTGGAGCCATATCAACTAGAGCTCGACCAATGTGGAAAAAGTCGAAGTCGGGATTAAATCGGCAAGGGTCCAAAAGTTGAAAAAGTCGTTAAAGTCGGGAGTTTTTCGAAAAAGTCGGCAAAATTAAACGGCCAGCCAAAAAAATAAAAAAATCGGGATTTAATCGGCCAGCTAAAAAATCAAAAAATCGGGATTTAATCGGGATTTATTCCCGACTTTTTCCACACTGAGCTCGACACATTTCAATAAACAAAGGAGACCGTGCAACATTAAAAGAAATGAAGTTAAGATAGAAAAAAAATGCCATTGTAAGATCAACCTCATCTCGCTTCTCACGCTGAAAAAATCTTGTCCATTGGACCACCACAAGTTTGGGCTGCCCTCTTTTTTGTTTACCGAATTTCAGCCCCTCTCCCAAATCTACTGCTACTAGCATTCCTCAAGAATGGAAGAGGATCTTCATTTTTTTCTAATTTTCCTGCTTGTTTCCAGCTGCATCCTTCGTTTCCAAATCCATTCTTTCTTTAGCACTGATCTTTTTGCATGCTTCAATTCCATAAGGAAGGCCCAACAAATGGCCCTTAACTCGAAAGTAAGTGCTCTTAAATTCACCCTTGCAGAAATTACAAGACCAAAGCACATTCCCTCCCGCACCAACCTTTGGCCTTTGTTTCTTGGTTACATACTTCCATAGAGGGTATTTTCTTAGCCATGCTTGTTGTCTTGCTACAACAACATCATGTGTTAATGCTGGCTAAGAAGCACCTAAAGCTTCAGTTGAAGCACTTGGGGCACTATGACCAACAGAATTTGAAACATAAAAACATGGAGGGGAGGGGGGGAGGCACCATGAAAAGCACCACCCTTATCTTTCCTTTGATCTTTGCTAGCTGCCTTGGACGATTGAGCCATTCTTCTTCTTGCTGTTATAAAGTCCACACTCCACGGGTGTAATAAAAATGACTTGCAAGTGCAAGTTGTCAGTTGCAACATTCGCCAAATCCTTCACCCACAAAAAAAAAAAAAAAATGATTAAACAATTAGCTATAAATATCATTCTGGGTTTTATATATAAATATATCAGTTCAAACTTCAGCAATTGAATGTTTCTACTTTTGTTGGGACTACCAAATTGGTGAATGTCATTTTTTGGTGGCCCATTGCTTTATTTGCATTTATGATTGCATCAATCATACACAATACGAATACATGTCTCAATATCCTATCCTCTCCTCTCAAACACCCTTATTATGGAATGGAATGTCATTGCCTTCACTATTACAATGTGATTTTTCCTTCTTTTCCTTCCATTCTAACACATAAAAATGATAATAATTAAGGTACAAATGATTAACAAGTTTTCCATTCAATATAGCACTCAGATTGTGTGGGTGAGAATGAACCACAAACACTTATTGCATGACTGTGAGTAAAGACACCTAGAAAGGTGGGACTGTAATCAATCAATGGAGTTTTTAGTTACTGCAACAACGACAAGGACTTTCAGGAATTCTCGAGTTGCATTTGTTTGTAATTTTTTTCAATTATTTTTTTCATGTGGATGCTTTTTAAATTTTTAATGTATTTTTTGGATTGCCCAATCAAATGAGTCATAGAATGGCAGGCACTCCATAAATGTGGGAAATGCAACAAAGGCCAAAAATGGCAATATTTTCAGTTAGGTTTCACTGGGCAACTAGGCGGGAGCATTGTGTATTTTTAAACCAACACATTCAGATTTTTAATTGTGTATTTTTAAACCTTCACATCCAAGTTTTTAATGGGGATCATACACATTGAGAGCTGATTGAAGGTTTAAATGAAGAAAACGTTGAGTGAAAGATAGAGGTCGAAGAAGATGAACTCAAACGTCCTTTATAGAATCTAGTGCCAAATACATGCTAAATTATATAACTGCGCTAAACGCCTAAATTATATAACTGCACTAAACGAACTATAGTCTATAACAGAGCTGCAACCTGCAACATATATGAGTCTACGTCTCTACGACTTACCTGAACCTCACACCTAGTAGATAGTAGCACTGCTGCACCACGTTGCGAAACTTTCCAGCGACCAAACAGCTCCACAAAGATCAACTCGTCTCCACGAAGATTATACTGCGACAGACAACGACGACAACAACGACAAAGAACCGCGAAAAATCAATGACGTGGGATTTAAAGCTATTTTCTTCGTGGGGCACGTATTCAACTCGAGAAAAATGTTAGGGCAACGTTTTTTAGACTTTGAAAACGCGTTTTCCATTCCGAGGACACGATGAAAATGATGGAGTATGTTTTACGTTTTTAAGGACACGTTCAAAACCATTTTCAACACGTTTTAGGGCGTTTTTCGTGTTTGGCACGTGAAATACAAGACACGAGACCCTATAGGACGTGTCCTGTGACTTAGCTTGTAGTAAACGTGCCAAACACCAACGTGGTAATGGGTGTCCAGTGGTTGTATTGTCTTGGGCGTGTCACTATAGGTTACACGACACTGGAGATGGAGTTTATGGGGCCAGATGGGAAGTTGGTTGTATTGAGAGGGATGCATTCCTATCCACCACAGACAGTGTCAGCTAACCAAATGGAGGCTGATTTGCGACATGAAGATATAGCATGGGAAGTAGAGCTCAGGATTTCAGAGGCAGGGACTTAGGCACAATAACCACACCTGGATATTCTAACACTATTATGGAGGCACTAAGCAATATTTGGAGATATTTCTCTAGGCCGTCCACCAAATTGGGGGTTTGAGTACACGATTGAGTTGGAGGAGGGGGTACACATAGTGATAACTATTTCCTATAGACATACCAAGCCTTACCGGGATGAGATTGAGAGAGCCATACAAGAGCTCTTGGCTTTGGGCCACATCAGGCCGAGTTCGAGTCCCTTCGCTTCTTCGGTGGTGCTTGTGAAGACAAAGGATGGGACACTACGCATGTGCATAGATTACAGGGTCCTGAACAAGAGGACAATGAAGAACCAATACCCCATTCCACACATTGATGAGTTGATGGATGAGCTTAGGGGAGTCAAATACTTCTCTAAGATAGATTTGAGCTCCAGGTATTGTTAGATTCGGGTGAGGGAGCAAGACATCCGGCAGATAACATTGAAGTGCCACTATAGGCACTTTATGTTCCTGGTTATGCCCTTTGGGCTGACCAATGCTCCAACTACTTGCTAGTCTTGCATGAACCATGTATTTCGCAAGTTGCTGGACAGATGTGTTTTGGTGTTCTTTGATGACATCTTGATTTACAACAAGACTTGGGAGGAGCATCTACAACACTTAAAGGAGGTGTTGCACATCTTGGAGGAGCAACAGTAGTATGCCAAGATGTCGAAGTGCGAGTTTGGCCTGACAAAGATGTTGTATTTGGGCCATGTGATTGGAGAGGATGGGGTGTGTGTGCATCAGGAGAAAATCAGGGCCATTATGGATTGGCTTACGCCTAGGAACGTGATGGAGTTAAGGGGGTTCCTGAGTATATGCACCTACTACAAGCAGTTTGTGAAGGGGTTTTACAGTTGGCAACACCCCTCACAGACCTCACAAAGAAAGGGCCTTTTAAGTGGACAAACGTGGCTTAGGAGGCCTTTGGGCACCTTAAAGGAGTGATGAGTAGCTACGGAGTGTGATTCTTGTGGAGGGGGCATTGGGGCTTTGTTGATGCAGGGAGGACATCCTATAGCCTTTGAGAGCTAGAAACTCCAGGATTATGAGAGGCTATATTCTATATATGATAAGGATATGTTGTCCATCATGCACGACTTGGCCAAATTCTGGCAGTATCTTATGGGGAACAGGTTTAAAGTGATGACTGATCACAACAATCTTTGATTCTTCTTGGAGCAGAAGGAGCTTAATGAGAGACAACAAAAGTGGGTTAGTAAGATCCAGGCATACGATTTTGAGATAAAGTATGTCAAGGTGAAGCATAATGTGGTGGCGGATGCACTATTTGGGAGACCTGCGACACTCTCTCTCATGAACATCTCCGAGGATTGGAGGGCGAAGCTTTTGGGGGAGTACTCTAAGAATCAACAGGCATGCGAGATCTTGGACGACTCATTTGGGGATGATAGGTAATGGGTGATGGACGAGGTGATGTATTATAAGGACAAGATTTACTTAGTGCCAGGGTCACAACTTCGAGAGAAGATTATGCATGCAACCCACGATTCACCTTTGGTAGGACATCAGGAGTTCCTCAAGACTTATCAGACCATCAAGGAGTATTTCACTTGGAGAGGCCTTGAGGGGGATGTCTTGAGACATGTGCAGGAGTGCAGTACTTGTTAGAGGAATAAGGGGGAGCACACACTCCGACCAGGTTACTCCAGCCTCTTCCTATTGCAGAGGGAAAGTGGGAGAGCATCTCTATGGATTTCATTACAGGTCTCCCAACTGTCCAGGGGTGTGATTGCATCTATGTGGTTGTGGACATGCTGACAAAATTTTCCCATTTTTTCGTTACTCCAGCTAGGTATTTAGCTTCACAGGTGGTTGAGCTATTCTTTAGGGAGGTGTTCCGATTACATGGTCTCCCCAAGTCCATTATTAGTGACAAGGTTACGAGGGAGCGCACCCCCCCTTCAAATCTACTCTTGAAGTGTGCTCCCGACCCCGAGAGTTGGCTCCCTAAAAGAAATTTTCCTCCCTAGCTCTTTTCACAATTTTTTTTTCAAACACGTTCCAAACACAATTTGTTTTCCAAGAAACAAGAATTTTTGAGTGGGGCAACTTAATGATCAATCCTATGTCCCTAGTATTGATATGCAATTCATGATAATGTTAAATTCTTAAAGTAAAAGTGACATTCTCCTTTATCTTTCATTTTCATCATTTTACTTAAATATCTAACATTGCCATGAAATGACTCAGGATGTTTGAGAGTGTTGAGAAATCTAGGAGAAGATAGAGTAGTTGATTTCTCTTATCTTAATAACTGTTTGTGGTCTATTTTTACTTAACTTGATTAACTTTCTTCTTTCACTTGATTAGTGTTACTATTATCTTCATCAAACAACTACCAAACCATAAAGAACAATAAGACAAAGGACACAAGATATAGGCGATCAACCAGGGCCAAGACCTCTCCAACCGAGAGGAAAACCCACAAGAATTCTTCTCTTCTTATAGACCTTCAATTAACGAATTTCAAGACCTATGACCCTTGATCAAGACCAAATCAAACCTTGCTTCCAACAACTTTTGCAATTTCAACTTCCAACAAATTCTTCTGCCCAACAATTCTTCTGCAACTTCGTCCAACAGTTTCTATCGCAACTTTGACCTCTCCAGCAGATTCACAACTTCGACCTAGCTGCAGCTTCATAGCTTCGATGCAGCTTCACAACTTCAATGCAGTTTCAAAATTTCGTCTTGCCTAGTAACTGTAGAAACGCTAACATAAGAGAGAGAGAGAGAGGCCCAAAACTTCAATGTTGTTGTTGTTGTTTTTTTCATCCTTTTCCAACGACTTTCTTGAGGAAATCGAACTTGCTTGTGAGTGTGTCCAAATGAGGTTGAGTTCCTTCTTATTTATGGGCTTTTGAGGGGTACAAATTGTTATCTTTAGGCTGACTTGTCCCTTCATTTAGGCCGACTTGATCTTTGTACCATGACGAGGTCTTTGAGGGTCTTTTGAATTTCTTTTGACTCAAATAAATTTTCTTTACAATACGTAACATGCCCAAAAGGGTTTGTCATACATGACAATGACTTAATTGACTTGTAGACTCTATGACAAGCCCTAGAAGCACTCAATGGGTACTTGACCTAAAAATAAATTTCCCTTGAGCATGAAATCCATGCCTCAAGAATAATAATAAATTTGTTTTTCTCTTTTCATTAAGACATAAAATCATGATTACATATGTCATTATGAGGACTGAACCTTGTTACATATTTCAACGCTCCCTCTTAACTAGGGAGGTATTCATAATCCATACAAGGTACATGGATGTTGGACATTCTCAATCTGAATAATTCTCATAAGAAGAGTCGGATTGGTAACCCATCTGCTTAGCATCATATCATCGAGCATTGTCACATAGCAAGGCCTTGAATAACAACTCTATCTCTCCACAAGATCAGAGCACAATGTTGGCGAGACCAATGACTTATAGAAATCATCATCATTGCCTCTCAAGGTACATACCCCACCCAGGTGTTCACAGAGTATGCCCTTCTAGGACTATTCTTGTCTTGGATTCCCAGTCCTCAAAGAATATCGGTCCTCTTCGACTACTCTTATCTCATCCTCAGAGTATCAGATGCCAGATGCTTACCCAATCCTCCATTATTTCTTCCCAAAGTGTATCTCTCCCACTCAACTAGGGAGTATATACCCATTCCTATAAAGGAATGTACCCATTCTTATGAAAGGAATTTACCCAAGCTCCCTCTTAACTAGGGACTTGCTTCCAACAACTTTCTACTCTAGGTGGAGATCATGGGACTATCAACTGCTTGTGGGGCTCCTTCTTTCGATGTCACGAAGTTCATTTTCAACATTATGGAGCCTTCATCTTTTGTAGGCATCAACCGTCTATCACTTTCCTTCACGAGCCACATCAATCATGTCATACTTCACTTTGTCAGAAAGTGATCTTCTAGTTCCCATTTGGATTTTCTTCATACTGCTACCTCTTCCATGTCGTGTTTCCTTTAGGATTTTCCATACAATCACATGATTGTTAATTGTAGGTGACATCTGCAACTCTCTTTGGGTAGCCCTGTATCATCCCATCCATATGTTGTTCAAAAATAAAAATGAACATCAAATCAAAGTTACCTTTCATGATGGCCTTTCATCATGACATCTTTCTTGCTTGCAACATCAATGTCCTGCATATTCATAAACAAATCTCCAAGACTTCATATGTCAAGGGTCTCCTTTCTTTACAAACCTTATCAAGGTCTTCATACTTTTTCCATAGAGATGTCACATCAGGTCCTTTTAGTCCTCAATTGTTGATTCCTTATCTTACATGACCATAATTGCATCTTTCATGATCTCTTTTTTCTTTCTTCACATATTGCTACCTAGGAACTTCCATCTATAGTTCCTTCATCTTGATTTTCAACCACCTCATATTCCATGTGAGGCCATATTATGTTGATTCCATCTTTTCAATATGTGAACCATGCTTTCATGCATCTTTCCAAAGAAAGAGATCCTTGAACATGCTCTCAAAGTAGAACATTTACCCATGCTTTCTGCAACTATATGGTGACATGATTTAAACTATCTAATATGTGCATACATACCTCTTTTCTTCTTTTGGGCATCTAGATTTCTTCGGCAACTTCCTTTCCTTGATTGAAAGTACTTCAATCAACTTGACCTGCGACACTCTTTTGTCACCATATCATCATCCTTCTAAACAATGGATCCCACACAAGGTGGAATCCTCATATGCCCATTCCTCATCCTGTATATGCCCATTACCAATAGTGATGATGCATGATGAATGCTAGGTGACTTTCTTTTATCCATAAATATCACTTATTCTTTTAATGAGGTTTCCAAGAGCTACTTCCTTCCTATGATGAATGCTATAACCATGTAGACTTCTACTTCAGCTATGTTATGAGCTCTTGCTTCAATCATTTGCTATTATGATGCCATTTCCTAACATGATGCATCTATCATACTTGCAATGCTTCCTATCATGATAGCTATTATTTACAATACCGAAAAGAACTTAGTGGAGAAGATTTATCTCAGTCATAGTAGAGATCTCTCACTTCCTCCTTCTTTGGTTTCTTCTTCTAAGGTTCTTCCACTTCTTCGGTGATATGGGCTTCTTCCCTTCCTCTTTTGTCCTTCTTGAGTTTAGGACAATCTCTCTTGTAGTGCCCATATTCATGACAGCCATAGCATTGGATTTTCGACATATTCTTTTTGTTGTTTTTTTGAGGACTAAACTTTCCAAACTTTCCTTTCTTCATGGCAACAAATGCTTGGACTTGCTCATTTGATCCTACATTGCTTTTTGCCTTCAACTTGGTTTCTTGAATTTTACACAATGACCAAAGCTCATTGAATGGGGTAGCTTCCTTCTTTCCATAGATGCTTGATGTAAAGTTGCCCCATTCTTTGGTAGTGCATTGAGCACTATGGTGGTTATTTCTTTGTCAGACATTATTTCTCCCAACTCTTGTATTTGGTCTCTTATTTCTGACAGCCTCATAAAGTATGAGGCTATTCCTTCTTCCTTTGATATTTTCATCTTGTGGAGTTCTTGTCTTAATGATATCACTTCTCCAACAATACTTATGGAGAATAATTCTACTAGTTTATCGTATATTTCTTTTGATGTCTCTAACTTCGATACATAGTGTATGAGGGGATCTTTGATGGATTCTATAAGGATCCTTTTGTTGAGAAATCTAGGGCATCAAGATTAAGTGATTTCTCTATTAATGACAACTGCTTGTGAATGCTTTTTTTACTTCAATATATTAGGATCTTTTCTTTAGTTAGATTATTATAGTGTTCTTCTTTATCAAACAACTACCAAAGCATAAAAAATAAAGAGACGAGACCAATGTTACTTGGGAGCGGGAGCGGAAGCGGGGAGTGGGAGCGGAAACGGGAGCGGGAGCGACCATTTTCAGAAGCTCCTGGTTTGGGAGCGAATCCCATAGCGATTTTTTAAAAATATATATATTTTTTAATTTTTGATACATATATGTCAACAAAAACATGTAGAATGATTAATTAGACATAAAAAACATAAAAAAACATAGATTGATCATTGAACCATATCACGTCAATCATCTAGAAATTATAATCGTCATCAACCATGTCCACAAGTTAGTAAAATACATATTGCAACTGCAATATATTGAGTCTCGTGTATCATGATTCATCAAATTCAATCTTAAAGTTTCAACTTCAATCTTTCAAAATTGAAAATTCAATAGCATTTATCATCATTGATCACCAAAGTTGTACTTGTAAGCTAAGTTTAACCATTACAAGAAGTAATATCTTAGATATTTCTAAGTCCTAACTTCTAACTGTTAACATGATATGAAATGTTATAAATTTATAAAATGAAACATGAATAATGAAATGAAATGAAACAACTTTAGTCTTTCACGAAGCATCATATTCATGAATCATAATTCACAATCATTACCAAATTGAGTTATAATTGCCAAGGCCCAACTTCAAACTTCAATTTTCATTGTCACAGTGATATATTGTTTACAAAAAATATCATTATGATATGAAAGAGTCAGGAGTCAAGAGTCAAGGACTCAAAACTCAACAGTTATGAAAACTAAAGTCCAATAGAAACTAAAAAAGACAAGTAAACTGTAAATGATAAATCTACATGTGGCCCTTGCCACGAGAGTCTCCAGGAGTATAAGCAGGTCGTGGTGGTCTTCTAGGAGTCTCCTGCACAGACCGACGACCAGAACTAGAACCTCCACGTGAGGGTGTAGATGGAGGTGGCGACAGCAAAGGAACAAGACTTGGACCTTGAGCACTGCTACTGGATGGTGGAGGTGGCATGGAAGCATCATCTTCATCCCTTACAAGTTCCTCTTCCAGTTCTTCAATATGTACAATGCCATCCTCCAAATTGTCATCCTCTGGCTGATTGTCCCAAATTTTATATGTGGGATCCTCATAAGCCCGATCACAGTAATGACTCAACAACCTCAAATTGTAGTGCACATAAACCAAGCTTTCTACTCGGTTTTCATTGAGTCTGTTCTTTTTCACATTATGTATGTAGCTGTAGGTGCTCCAACACCTCTCTGCAGAAGAAGTATTTACAACCTGTGAAAGAACTTTTTTTGCCAATTTTGGCAAAAGTCCCTGCCAGCCATATGTTTCCCACCATGTGAGAGTATCAAATCTATCTCTATCGTCCATTGCATGGAAGTTACCATACAAACCAGTGCCACTGAAGTATCTGCCTATTTCAAGGCGCACAGCTGCACATTCCTCCCTGTCAGGTACCAATTTTTCTAATGCTTCCAGATATCCTCTAGTTACCTCTGGATCTAAATGGGGTTTGGTCCTAACCCCACCCCCTGCTGCAGGTTGGCCCAACCAAGACGTAGAGTAGTATTTTGGCGTAAGGATATACGCCAAGCAATGTAGTGGAAGATTAAGTCTATTCCACCGTTCACACACACAATCGTGAATTAGTTTGTACAAGTTGGGATCTTTGTTATGAACAACATCTTTTATTGCCCCAACATGGTGTCCATCTGCTCATACACCTCGCCAATCACTGGTTTGTCTGTATCTGCAAACCGAATCATGTGATAAATGGGCTTGGTGAAATCCAAAACTTGCCTCACACTTGTCCAAAATTGGCCATCAAGAGCGGCCTCCTCCACCATTTCAAAACCTCCCCTGTCAGCTGCATTTGTAACCCTTTCCTTCAATACCTGCCAATGTTGACTTGATACCATGCTAGCCATTGACTCTCTTACCTTCAAAAGGGGCTTGAAGGTGAGGTAATAGCACCAAATCTCGTCTTCGCAATCTTCAACAACTCCAATCTCGAGTGACTGCGGAAAAGGCCATGGGTATTGCTATGATTTGTAATAAATTTTATCATTTTTTGCCTTTCTTGTACAAATCACCAATCCATTGGTATTGTTCATTTTTGTTCTTGACAATATCATGCAACAGAAGGTTCAATGTGTGAACCAAACATCCAGACCAAAATATATTGGGGTATTTGTACTCAATAATTGCTCCCGCTGCCTTACAATTAGCAGCATTATCAGTGATGACTTGGATGACATTGTATGGCCCAATACGGTCAATTGTTTCAAGTAATGCTTCTGCAATGTTGATGGCGGTCTTGAACTTGTCTGAGTAATCATGTGCAGTTAGAAAGATTGGACCATTAACAGACACAGCAAGAAAACTTATCAATGGCTTGCCTTTTACTTGGTCCATCCATCAGATACGATGGACACCCCATGCTCAGTCCAAGCACTTGTCATTCTATTCAAAGAATGTGATATTTTTGCTTTTTCATTATCAAGGCCAACGGTTCTTGCCTTGTCATACCCAGGCTCTTGTATCCTTTAGGGGCATCATTTATGGCCGAAACCATTTCGTGCCAATAAGGTGAGCGAAGAACGTTGAATGGTATCCCACATGCATAGAGAAACCTGTAAACCTTTGAATCCACATCATTCCTACACCCCTCATCAAGGAAATCTGATTTGGTTCTACGCCTTAAAGATGATGACCCCCCTGTGCCTCCATATCCACTGCCTTGGCAGGATGCTGAAGGAGTTCTTTGTGATTGTGAGCTTGGTTCAAAGAAACCCCTTGATTTTTTTGATTTGTATTGGGCTTCCTCCTCTTCTCTTATGTATTTGGCTCTATCCGCTGTTGACACCGCTGTACAAGTTTTGATTCCTATTTGTTTGTCTCCATCCCATGGCCTTCTCCCACAGAGGTGTCTTCTAGCATGGGTGTATGAACCTGTGTAATCAGTGTTGCAATGGGGCAATGAAATTTAGTGGTTCCACCCCCTCTCCCTGTTTCAGCCATGTTAACATATTTCCACAATGGGATTTGGTCTTGTTTAGTTTTTTGAGGGTCATGTTCACCCTCCTCCAACTCCTCCTCACCGGGGTTTTCACCAATTTGACTTTCTCCAGCTTCTTCATCGCCCTCTTCAGTTTGACACCTTTGTTTCCTACTCTCCAGCACCATAATAACCATAAAAGGGACCAGGAAGAGGAAAATGCCCAGAAATATAGTCAGGTCCATGGTTTTTGATGTTTGTAGGGTTTTGATTCAAGAATCTGCAAATTAATTTAATTATTGGGATTAATTAACTTAATTTATTAATTTAATTCAAATTCATAATTTTAAAACTCAATAAACTAAATTAAATTGACTAAATTACTACCTAACTAAATTAAACTAGCTAAATTAGCTAAATTACTAAGTTACTTACCTCTACAGGCTTACTCCTCGCTCCTCGCTCTTCAGCACTTGCTCCTTGCTCCTTTGCTCTTGCTCTTGCTCCTCAGCCAAGCTCAATGGTTTGATAATGAATTTTTTTTATGCCCTTTGGGCTTTTAAAACATTTTTTTTTTTAAATTTAGTTTTTTTTTACGTCCGCGGATTTTTTTTCCGCGTAACCGCTCCCAGCGCGGTTCGAATCGCTCCCGGAGCGATTTTTTAATGCCCGGGAGCGATCGGGAGCGTGCTCCCTTAAAAAAATTTGCGCTCCCTGCCATTTTCGGGAGCGGTCGCTCCCGGAGCGATGGAGCGCGACCGCTCCCGAAAAAAAGCAGGGGAGCGCAAATTTTTTTAAGGGAGCACGGTCCGAAAATCGCTCCCGTCCGGGAGCGATTCGGGAGCCCACTCCCAAAAGCGCTCCAGAGCCGCTCCCGCCCGGAGCACGATTCGGGAGCGAGTCCATTGGGGGGGGGGCGCTCCCCCACAACTATGCCCGGGACTAAGGTAAATTAATTATTTTGCTAAATTTTAAGCCTTTGGTCCTTGAGGTTAAGTCAAAGTCAAAATTTTGAGGAAATTAATTCAAAATTTTATTTTTTTAATTAATTAAAATGCATTTAATTGAAAATTTCGAATTTCATCAAGAATTTAAAATTTCGACAGATGAGATTAAAATAAATTTTGATTCTCATCAACGATCGAAATTGCTTTGACGAGGATCACTCGAACTAGCCGTTGGAGGATTTATCTTTAAATAGAACGTCATTTGTCAGTGAATTCATCCGATCTCTGGATCGTGTACTAAGCTCTCAAGCTCTCTTGTATACTTTTTTGAATTAATGCAAAAGTCTTTGGGGTTTCAACGTGCTGTAGTGTTCCTCTCCATAAAATTATGGTGATATTGTTTTAATTTTTGCTTAATATTATGTGAAAATTATCAATCAATAGCTCTCTTAGAATAATCTGAATACAGATATCTTATTCAGTTTGTTGGATCTAGGGTAACATTTTTTTTATTTTGATTGAAGTAGCAAGTATCTCTATTTCTTCAGAATTTTATTGTTTTTCTATTTCTCTACTTGATTTGACGATTGATCTAATGTTTGCAGAAGATTTCTCAAGTTCTCATTGAGTGTTTGGGGATAGTCTTCGGTTGGACCAACCAACTCTCAACACATATTTTCTGAAGAGCCTACTTCATGTAAGCCTCAGGATTTATCTAACGATAATCTTTTTTTCTGCAGGGTGTTTTTGGGCTAGTACCTCTCTAAAATTTCAAAATCTTTTAAATATCTTGTAGAAATTTTGATAGATCTGGTTGCAGAGTTGGACTCATACTCCTCAAATCTGATAAATCTGTGAATTATTTGTATAGATCTATAAATTATTTGTATAGATCTGTTACTTACTTATGTAGATCTGAAATTTTGTAACATAATTTTGAATTTTAACAATTGAGTTTTTTGGATTTTCTCTATTTTTGTATATATTGGGTATTGGGTTTTTCTCTTTTCAGATTGTTTGCAGGAATAGATCTGAGAAATCAGCAAAGAAAATCTTCAGATTTGAGCTAGATCTAGACCTTGGAGGGCAAGATCTGAGCTCAAAAATTGTGTGCAGGAATAGATCTGAGAAATCAGCCAAGTAAATCTTTAGAGCTGAGTTTTTTTCAAGCAGATCTGCAGGTTTTGAGACAGATCTAGGCCCTGGAGGGCAATATCTTGTTCCAAAATTTTTTGCAAGGCCAACCATTAAAGATTTTGCAATAAATCTGAAGATCTGAAGAAAAATATTTTTTTCAGAGCAAGGGTTTCAAGTTTTGGGGCTCCTAAAGCCCAGATCTGCCTTCTCCTAGCCCAAGTGCTAGCTCTCATTGGCCCTAGATTCCCCTTGCTCCATTTCTGATCTGAATATTTATTTTTCTGACACTAATCATTGGTGGGTTTTTGCAGAAAATTTTCTTAAAATTTGTGTTTCCGATATTGAAATTTGTTTGGCAACTTTGGCGAGTGATCTTCAAGGCCTATGGCCTAAGGGTTTGATCTCTAAACCATCTTTTTCCTCACTGTTTGCTACAACAACCATATACTTTTCTAATAGTGGTAAAAAATAGATCTAAGTGGTTTGAAATTAACTAAAAAATTGTCAAACACATTAATATGTCATTTATGTTTGATGTGTATCAAGAATTTGGCCTAGATCTACATTTTGGGTGACTGTTATCTCTGAATAATTTTGTTTCTGAAGTCTGAAATATAACAGTGGAAAAATTTCATGTGGGTTAGCCTATAATCAGTTCCTAAGTTGTCTAATACATTAAGGAATTAATTTCTTGAGTTGGGCATTCATCATTAGGCTTATTTCATGTTTTAATTGCTAACTGTAATAAGTATATCAGATCTGATATAATTCTGGAAATCACATCATAACAAGCTGAAAAATTTTTATAATTCATGTGGGCAAGTTTGGAAACTTTTCGATACATTTTTGGCATAAAGATATCATTGATAGCTTACTATTTTCATTGTCATATTGTTGTTGTCATAAAGTTTTTCTTACTGTTATCCTAAAAACTAATTTCTGAAAATTAAGTACTCTGTCATGGAATTGTGATAAAATGCATATCTTTTGTTTCATAAACTCAATATTTTTTAGCATCTGTTGGCATTGATTGCAAAGAAGTTTTTGTTCTCTTTGAACTATAATCGTATAAAAAAAGATATGAAATAAGCTTGTGGTTTAATTGTAATATTTTCAGAGGTTTATTTTTAAGTCTTCACCCAATAAAGCAAGTATTTTATTTTGGTGATTAAGGGCTTTTGCGACACAAGTGTTTCTAATCCTTGAGTCTAACTTTTTCTTATCATCTGGTGCATTTGCATATAAGTTAGTTTTGCATAAATAAAATTTACTTCCAAACATAAGCTTGGTCGATAGAGAGATAGGTATTCATCCATCTTTGCTTGAGAAGCCTGCTTTTAATAGTACTTAAAACGGTGACCTTGCAATCATCAGAGCCATAGTTCTCTGCAGCGTCAGAGGCACCGAGTATGTTAGATTTTAAAAAGAGGTATCGTTAATCACACCTTAGTGTGCTTCACCTTATCTTCTTTCTGCCAATTACTACGAAATCAGACTCAATATAGAAAGGATCAAAGGGTTAAAACTTAGATAGGCATTTAACTAAAATTAACCAAGATTTTTGCATCTCATATTAACTTTAGGATCTGCACTTCATATAAGATAGTCATTCATCCAAGCAGCAGTTGCAAATCAATTTACTTGGTCCTAAATTTCCTAGCAAGATAGTTGACTCTATAAGGCACTGGCATCAATTGCTTAAAATCTAATCAAATCCTATAAACCTTGCTAAATCTAAATCAAGTACTTGGTCGCTTCACTGTGTCTCCCGAACTGGTTAGTTTCCAACTAGTTCTCCTTCATTCCATTTTCGTAGGGTCTACCCCCCTTAGCCTACTGTAGGGAGACAGCTTAAACGGAGAGATTGGGGATCAGGGTGACAACCCCTGATCTGACCCGTTGTCGCAGTGCCTAGACATTCTGTGCGACAACAGGGGGCACAAAATCATCTTCATGGATCTCCAACTGAATCGAACAAGCATGTAACCATCTGCAAGGACTGGACAATGATGCAAGCCCTCACTTTGTCTCCCATGGTGAGACACAACCACGTCTGGACCCTAGATAAACTGCGAAGTGTGTGGTGCAAGAGTGTAGTCGGTTGGGCAAGGTGGTCCAGGTGCATCGTCATCATCAAATAAGTCGGACATGAGCGAGAAATGAAAGGTGTTGAAGGATCCCATGGCATGGTTATCCACTTTTTGTTATAGTGGACGCCCATGGCTCTCAACGCACACCCTCCAAATGCCAGTATGACCCTCTCGAGGGCTTGGACCCCATATAGGTAGACCAAACCCCAAGATGAAGACCCATTTGTAATCCTACATAAGATCCAATGTGTCTCCTCACCTTCCAGTACAACAAATCATTAGTGTAATTGAGCAAATGAGCTTACAAGTCATGGAAGCAAGTGGGCACTTCATAGTGGCATTCCCTTCCATAATGGCTTTAGAGTTTATAGGTGTCTCTATGTCCAAGGAGCTTCATTAAGGACTCTATAGGTGCTTTCCACCTCTAAGGGAGTGACAAGTCCATGGTAAATCCGTCATATGGCAAGTGTCATGTAATATAATGATGGAACGGAGTGGGGCATCAAGGAAAGGCTCCAAGCCACATGCCATGTTACAAGGGTAGCTATGATGAGGAATGTTGATTTCTGGTAGCATCGAATGTGCTCTAAGCCTCAAAATTTAGAGGGAGTCTTGGACATATGTATTCCATAATACCTAAAATTGTTTTTGCATAATTCCACCCGGAATCAGTTTTATTAAAATAATTATTTAGTTCTAATAGGTGCTTAAGTATAAACTTAGGAAATTAAAATAATTAAAGGGTATTAATCTAACTATAGGTGAAAATTCTAAAAGAAGACAAGGATCTAGCCAAAATAATATGAGCCATTGATTAGGATCTAATTTGGGTCGTTGGTTCCCAACAGAAAAATTATAAGAGGAGGCTTGAGGGGCATTTGGAAAACACATCGAGTGGTGATAAGAAGATCGAATTTCTGAAGTACAGCAGTTGTCGGAAGAGGAATTCGAAGTGATCTTTTACAGTGAGGGGCAGGGATAGTATCCAAAGGGAAGTTTTTCCTAGGCCGGAGAGTACATGGCAGAGAGGGCAGAACGACGTCCAAAGAAGTTGACATTGGGCCACGCAAAGCTATGCTGTGGCAACACAGAGCCTAAGAGGGAGATCGAATTCCTGCTAAGGAAATCAAGTTTCAAAAGTCGGGATTTGGGGTGTGAGACCGGGAGGCTGAGAGTTGAAGTTTCAAGCCAACAGAGGATCAGCAGGAGGGGCAGCGCAGTTCCAATAGAGGTGATGCAGAGATTACGTGGGGTTGACACAGTGCTACGCAGAGGCTGACGTAGAAGGGATGCAGAGGCTCATTTCCAGCGAGATCAAAGTCGATTCTTCCAGTAACAGGGTGAGATCATCTCATTATTAGTTTTGCCTAGTTTCTCTCTATATTGGATAGCCAGTTGGGCATCCAACGAATTGTACTTAGAACTACTACGCTTAATCATAAAACTCTCAGTTGTTGCACAGGTTTTCCCGCATTGGGTTTTTCCGGGGACTTTTGTCCAAAAATAAAATTGTAATGTGTTGTGTATTTCTTTCTTGCTTAGTTTTTTGTTTTCACTTATAATTTAATTGGTAAATACTGCAGTGTATTAGTTTCGGTGTTTATTGTAGGAAACAATAAATAATTTGTTCAATAATTAACAAATAGAAGGAACTTAATCAGTTGCTGCAATGGTGATTTGGGTAATCGAACTTTCACATGGTATAGGAGCTGCAGGTAAAGCAAGAGAGTAGAGCCGGAAGAGCCCAGCGTTGAGAAGGAAGGTCAAAGTGCTGTGTAGGCAGCAAATCGAATCCCCAGATGGATTTCACAATCCAAGCCAAAAGAGCAAAGGATTTCGAGGAAGGTCTCTCTCTGAGTGAGTCAACAGAGAAGTAAGACTTCCAGATCGAAGTTTGCCAATGTCAGAGGGAGCAACGCAGCAGCTTCAGCGAAGAGACAGTTTTCTGGTGTGACACAGTTTTCTGCAGCAGTTGTTTGGGCAGAAAATCATCAGTAGGAAGAAGGGAGACACTATTGAGGGAATTTCTTCCTAAGAGAATTCCTAGCTAGGGAATTTGATTTCTCTATTGCTGAGCAGTAGCAGAGAGAAGATCTACTAACTCCAACAAGGAGCGCGTAGGCCAGCCCAGTGTTATGTAGAGGAGAAAGGGCGTAGTTCGACACTTTCGTTGGTAGAGATGGCAACCAGTGGATTACAAGATCGGGATCGGTTGGATGGTGCATCCATCTATGTGATATGGAAGGCGAGGATGTCATGCCTTCTGGATGAACATTTTCTCAAGATCTACGTCAACAGTGTGGTAGTTGAGCCCGTGGATCCATATCTGCTCAACAAGTACAAGGGAGAGATGGAGAAACCCAAGCGAATGATCCTCGATGGAGTGAAGGATCATGTCATATGTCACATCTCAGGCAAAGGGACTACCAAGGAGATGTGGGTTGCCTTGTCCATGCTATATCAAGGATCTTCCGAGCAGCAGAAGATCTACTTGGAGCAAAAGATGAGATCCATGCAAGATGCAGAAGGGAGAACGCATTGATCTGTTCCTTGCAAAGCTTCAGGAAACCCAAGATGAGTTGGCAGTTGTGGGGTCAACACCTCAGCCTACCGAGATGGTGAGGCTGGCTCTAAATTCAATCTCAGAAGAATGGCAAGTATTTGTCTAGAGAATCTTGGGCAAAGAAAGATTGTCAGATTGGGAAGGGATGTGGGTCGCTCTTCAGCAAGAAGAGATGAGGAGAGACTTAGTCAAGTGCAAACTTGACAATAGCAGCAACAGTAGTGGGACGAAGCCGAAGGGGGAGGATGAAAATGCAGCCCTCACATCTAAGGGACAGCAGAAGCAGCGGAGGAAGAAGAAATATATTTCGAAGATCAAGCGCTTTTGGTGTGGGGAACTTGGTCACTACGCTATACAGTGTCCTGTCAAGAAGAAGGACAAGGACGAGAAGCATGATCCGAAGGCTGCATCTGCACAGATCGAGGAGGAGGAGTTTTCCATGATCGCTCAGAGGTTGGGTGATATAGAACTATAGTTCGAAAGAACTGCAGATGGGCAGGATCCTTGAGGAGTCCACCTCTTGGATCGATACCTTGCTACGGAAGCCCAAATTAGTAGTAGCAAGATGGACCGGGTCAGTGGCTATAGAGGAGTGTCGGAGTGACACTGCAATGGCTAGGAGTGCCAGAGACTGAGCAATGCAGAGCTAGAGTTGGCACAGAGCAAATTCAGCAGCAATGAAGAGGCTTCAAAGGGTCAACGCAAAGAATAGTAGCAGCAAGAACTCCAGCAATAGATGCATCATGTTGAACACCAATTCAGTAATTTTGGATGCTTTTCCATTGCTAATGCAGTAGCAACAGCAATTGGAGAAGGTTGCAATGCAGATGCAGTGTTGGTAGTGGCAGTCTCGACAAAAGCACAGATGTAGAACTTATGAGGGTTGCAGTACAAATGCAGTCTTGGCAATGGCAGTGTCAGCAGCAGAACAAATGCAACATTTGCGCAGTAGTTGGTGGGCAGCGATGTCAGACATCAACAACACAGAGGGAGATGTTACAAAGAAGGGTGATGCTTTAGTAGGTTGCATTATTAGAGCACATTCCTCGATAAGAGGGAGTGTTAATTTCTAGTAGCATCGGATGTGCTCTAAACCTCAAAATTTACAGGGAGGCTTGGACACATGTATTCCACAATACCCAGAAATCGTTTTGGGAAATTCCACCTAGAATCAATTTTATTTAAATAATTAATTATTTTTAATGGGTGCCTAAGTTTAAACTTAGGAAATTAAAATAATTAAAGGGTATTAATCTAACTATGGATGAAACTTCTAGAAGAAGACAAGGAGCAAGCCAAAATGATCTGAGCCATTGATTAGGATCTAATCTGGACTGTTGATTCTCAACAGAAGGATTATAAGAGGAGGCTTGAGGGGCATTTGGCAAACACATTGAGTGGAGATCAGAAAATCAAATTTTTGAAGCACAGCAGTTGCCGGAAGAGGAATTTGAAGTGATCTTTTGCAATGGGACAAGGATAGTATCTAGAAGGAAATTTTTCCTGGGTCGAAGAGTACAAGGCAGAGAGGGCAGAACGACGTCCAGAGAGGTTGACGCTAGGCCACACAAAGCTACGCTATGGCAACACAGAGCCTAAGAGGGAGATCGAATTTCTACTAAGGAAATCGAGTTTCAAAAGCTGGGAGCCGGGGTGTGAGACCGAGAGGCTGAGAGCTGAAGTTAACAGTCAACAAAGGATCAGAAGGAGGGGTAGTGCAATCCTAGCAGAGGTGATGCAGAGACTGCGTGGGATTGATGCAGTTCTGCACAGAGGCTAACGTAGAAGGGACGCAGAGGCTCATTTCCAGCAAGATCAGAGTTGGTTCTTCCAATAATAGGGTAAGATCATCTCACTACTTGTTTTGCCTAGTTTCTCTCTATATCGGATAGCCAGTTGGGCATCCAACGAATTGTACTCAAAATTACTACTTCTTAATAATAAAACCCTCAGCTGTTGCACTGATTTTCCCGCATTGGGTTTTTCCAAGGACTTTTGTCCAAAAATAACGGTGTAATGTCTTGTGTATTTCTTTCTTGCTTAGTTTTGTGTTTCCGCTTATAATTTAATTGGTGAAGACTGCAGTGTATTAGTTTCGGTGTTTACTGGAGGAAACAATAAATAATTTGTTCAGTAATTAACAAATAGAAGTAACTCAATAAATTGTTGCAGTGGTGATTCAGGTAATCGAATTTTCACAGCCCACACTTGGGTGTATAGATGTAGGAGGGAGCAATCGTGGTACATGAGTTACCCCGGCCTGTGTTTTTCCACCCTTCTTCATACACCGTTTGCATTTTTTATTGATTTTTCCTTTATAATTGCTTGGGGCTCCAAGGGATGAGAGCATGATGTGAATGATATAGCAATGAATACCCCCTTAAGGTTGGGCAGTTCATCAACCACCAAGGGTCGGGACAATTATGGGCTCCTTGATGATGTTAGGGGCTAATATAGGGGCCCTAGGAACCAAGGTGATGGCCATGATAACGGGTAGAGCTCATGTTTGGCTTTTGCCCACGTGCTAAATTTTTCTGTCTCGGCCATCTTTTGCATTTTATGGTACATTTCCTATTTAAGTGGTCAAATTATGCTTTTAACTTTCTTTTTAGCTACATCAACCTCCAGGGAAACGTTCCAGGCTCGACCCAAAGTGTGGACAAGGGGAGGGGGAGGCTAACTCCTAGTGGACCCAATGAACAAATGTGGGCCCTGATCGAAAATATGTGAAAGGGGGTTATAATGAGTGGAGGGGAGTGATGTACATGATGTCGGGAAGCGAGACCATGCAACCAACATTGAGGTTTCCCATGTAATGCCACTCCTAAAGCTAGCAGCCAATAGAGAGATCCCATGAGACTAAGACACAAGGCTAACCACCATGTTGGAAGAGGGGACAAGAGTATAGACAAAGCCCATTCTTTCCGCCAAATCCCCCCACTAATCCATGCCCAGAAGTGTCCATGATAAGTAAGCAAAAATACCCAATTACATAATGAAAGCCATACCTTCAAGGTTGGAAGGCCCACCTTCAAACATACGATCATGACAAATGGGCGAGGGTACATAATGGCTGGCAGCTGGCTCAAGTGGCAGAGATAGTGACACATCGAGCTATCTAGTAGCTGCAAGGGGCTATTGGTTGTCGACTCAAGACAATGCAGGAGAAAAATTTCTCCTATGGGTGTCACCCACAGGCGATGGGTAACAATGCTAATACCAATGTTCCACCAAATTTACGAGATGGAGGACGTGTGGGAGCACCCCCAAATATTTGGGAAACTTAGGGGGGATGGGGGAATGTCCATATATATTCAAATTCAAATTAAATGATGAAATACATTGATTCATACATCATAAATGATATAATGAAATAAAAATAGTAAAATATTGTATACATTGATTTAAAGTCATCATTCATTATTCTAGAATCCAAGACAAAGTAGAGGTCAAACCTAAACCATCTGCCCAAGTTGACCCCACCTTGCAAGCCTTTTCCCAAAAGTTTGACAAGATAACTAATGCAATGATACAGGGGCAAATAGTTATGATGAACAAGTTGACATCTTAGATAGAGAAAGAGGTCTCCCTAGAACTATCCTCCTAAGTCTCAATCAGTGTTAACAAAACCAGACCGGAACTAGTGGAACTGGTCGGTCTGACTGGTTTGGGGGTCAAACCCATTTGGTTCAAGGTTTGGAACCAGAAATGGTCAGTTCGGTACCGAACCGACCTTTTTTCATTGAACTGGTCACTTTTGTATCGAACTAGCCGGCGCCGTCCAATTTGACGGAAGATGTTCCAAATGCAAAGTTTTTTAAAACACGAGAATTTTTTAGTGGGGCAGCCTAATATTCAAGCCTACAGCCCTACTACTGCTATGCAATTCATAGTAATGTTAGATTCTTTCATTTTCATCATTTTACTTAAATTTTTAACATTGCATTGAAATGACTCAAGATGTTTTAGAGTGGTTCTAACCTCATTGGATTTCATATAGAGAAAGTAGAATTATAAATCTCACTCAAATTTCAACAAACCTAACAGTTTTTTAGGACTTCAGGATTGGGGAAATTGCAACATTTCCATTGGATTTTGTCATGTACGAGGGTATGGAACTAGTATTTAATCAAGAGCACCAAGCCCTCTATGTATCCTGATGTTAGTGGCATTGGTTATCGAACTCCTCTATCATGACCCTACTAAAAATGTGCCCATCACTCAAATAAAATCTTGGCTTGACAAGCTACGTTTTTCTTATTTTAATGCTTAGAGGATGATATTGATGAAGAAGATCCCAATATAGGCAATGATTTTGATGATAGGTAGTATTTGTTGTAGCACGACATTTTTTGGATGCTAGAGGTTGTGTCTAGACCCTGTTTGCTGATGTATTTTCGGTTCGGAGATGGATTGCACCCGATGCTATTTTGGTTATGTGCACCCTTACATGCTATATAAATGAGAACTTTTGCTTATTTGTGCATAAATGGTTTGGATTCATATGGATGCACATGAATATATATATCTGTTTTTCTTTCAAATTTGAATATTTTGTGTTTTTGGTCGACCAATTTTTTGGTCTGGTTTTCTTATTGGCTTTGATCCGGTTCCAACCAGTTCCTAGTTCAAAGGGTTTTCCGATTCGATCATTGGTTCGGTTCCGATAACATTGGTCTCAATTCAACAATTATAGGGCCCCTAAAAGGAATCCTAATAGTGGCAAGAATAGTTCTCAACAAGTTGTGCCTAATACCTATGTTCCACCAAGTTTCTGAGACAAGGGGGCATGGAAACAGGGAGATGCACAAGGGGGACGTATGGGAGCACCCCCAAATATTAGGGAAGTTCGCGGGGCAGGATGTCCAATTATATTTAAATTCAAAGTCAATAATGAGATACATTGATTCATACATCATAAATGGTTCAACAAAATAGAAATAGTAAAATATTGTATACATTGATTTAAATTCATCATTCATTATTTTAGAATTTGATTAATACTAAGCAAGAAACAATTAAGAAACAATTTCAAGTCAGGAATCTTAGGTGATCGAAATGTGAATAGTTGATCGGGCCCATGAAGCACTTGTATCAAAGTACTTTAATTATAAGGAATGAATCAATGTCCGATGAGGGTCAGGGTAAAATCTTTATCAATGAAATACTAATTATTACTGGACCCAACAAAGTATTATTATCAAAGCACCATGGTAATGGAATCAGGAGCCCATGAAGGACATGCAAAAACTAGAACCAATAAGCTCAAGGCGAAGAATTAATGCTAGATATCATACTTCATAAAAGTTCATGCATCAAAAGTACTAAGGCAAACTAAAGGATGCCAAAGTTAAACAATTAAAAAAAAAAGTGAAAGACAAGCCATCATACCATTTTGTTCTTTAGTCAGAAGACCAAACTCTTCTAAAACTTTATCAAGCTCAGCCAGCTCCTTTTTCTTAATCTCTTTTTTGGATAGTTGTTTCTCTGGTTCTCTTGTCTTATTCACTTGCAACAGTGAAGGTCCAACTGAAGGAACGACTTCTGATAATTTGGCATCATTTTCTTTTTCATCTGTTTCTTCATCAACATCTTCCTCTATGTCATAATCTTCTTCATCTTCACTTTCCTGGAAAAATATTAAATGATAACCAAAGTTCGTTCAATCATCTCAAATGCATAGAAGTTGAGATTGTCATCTAGAAAATACAAGAATTGCTTTGCAATTGCTTCCATTTAAAATACCAAAAGTGAAAAAACGTCAATAAACAACAATCCTGCTATCATTGAATTCTGAATTTTACCAAGGTACAACATCTGCATAAAGGATTCAGAATTGTTTAAACAAATGAAACTCAAAAGAAGATTCCCAATTAAAACTATGTACACCAAGCATCAATATTTAAGGCCCTGCACACATATTGTGCAGTCTTAACTCTGCAGGCCTTGTATGCATAAACAAAAGGCAGCCCAGGTCATAACGATGAACATCTTAAAGACAAATTTCAAAAAGCATATACAATCTTAACAAGGATCCACCCATGAAAAGATCTAGAACATTAGCCTAACATTAGCCTACCACAGTTACGGATAACAAACTAAAGGGAACAATTTCAAAAGTGGTTATAATCTCTTCACTGGTGTGCAACTTTATTCACATAAACACAATGCAAGTCCAGAAGACTAGGCTTTTGAGCCTTGTATTCAACATCATAAATAAAACCCAAATTATAGAGATCAATATGCTGAAGATTTAAATTTCAAGGAGAGCATAACACCTAGCAGATTCAAAGTCCTAACCACACAATATGAGCCTACAGAGATGATAAGAATCAAGGTGCAAAAGGGTAAGACTTCAGAATGGGTGTAATTTTCTAGAAAGTGCAAAGCCTTCCACACAACAGACTTGAAATGAACTGAAGGACTATGACATGATGAGGAATCTGTTTTGCCTCATAAATCATCATAATATAAGTCCTAAAATAACAGTTCCACATGGCAAGGGTTTTCCAAACCTGAAATGAACTAAGGACTATGACATGATGAGGAGTCTGTTTTGTCCCATAATTCACCATAATAGAAGTCCTAAAATACAAGTTCCACATGGCAAGGGTTTTCCATCTTTTTTGCCCTTGAAAAAACTTCTTGGGAAATCCCTGGGCATCTCCCCAAATCCAATGATAAGTGCCCAATGTAAGGCAGGCACCATAGACTAGTGTGCCTCACCCTGAGGGGAATAAACCAGGAACCTGCAATATGCATTGAATTTCCAGCATTGTCCTGGCAATAGTGGCACCAACCAATTGAGCTAATCCTAGGGGTTTTCTGCTTAACTATTTATTTAAAGAGTTAACTACCACTTGGAAACATAATTCCAAGTTTCCCAATTCGAGGTATATATATGCCTATAGTATAAGCATAATATTATCCACTATATTAATACAAACCAAAGAATCTTTACAAATGGTATTAATTACCTATTAGATAGAGATATCTGGAGCTCATGGAGTATTCAATGTATAACTTTGCAATATTTTAACTAATGATTTCAAACACTACATCAACATCTCAGATATGCTAATGAAATTTTCTCTAACTCAAGAAGCTTACAAAATTGCACATCAAAACAATGATCTGAAATACATCACAATATAATTTATCATCCATTCTAATACACTTGAGTGGTAAATTAAATCAATGGCCTTGTCAAGCCCATTTTCAGCTTCGATCCTAGTTTGGTAATTTGGGTGACCCTGAACTTCCAGAAGTCATTTTGGCCAATAAACAGCAAGTTTGGGGGGTAAAAGCTTTGGGAACAAATTTCCCAACCTCTCAATATTATTCTACTATTCAAAGACTTCCAACAGTACAAATACAAATCAAAGTCCATATAATGAAATTACACCTCTAGCAAGTTGACATATTCTTTGACCATCATAGTAACAAGTGGATGCCACATCAACTTTCATTACCCATAAATGTGGAGCTAGTGCAGACTTTCAAAAGTCTTACAGAGGATACAAAATACTAAACCTAATAGGCAATTAGACATAAAAAAACCATAACCCTAACAATGATTAGTGTGTTTTAAAAAGTGAGTTGCTAGGGGAGAAAAGGTTTTATTCCTAACATACTGATTTGTTGTTCCATACTTGACCTATGGTTTGAGCATCGCAATAGCAAGTGGAGACCATTTCAACATTCTATAAATCACTAGTGTGGGAGCTTGTCACACAGACTTTTCGAGAATATTCTAGAGGGTCTGAAATCCTAACCCTAATAAGGAGTTAGGTCATGCAAAACCCTAACCCCAACAATGATTGAGCATGTTGGATATGAGTGAGAAGAAAGGGTTTTGTTCATGTGGTATTAATTTGTTGTTCCATAGTTGGGCAAAGCAAAGGAGTGGCATATCATAATAGAACAAAGGAAATCATTGATCTTGCAACAACGTATCATAGACCACAATGTCTATTAAATTCCATAGTGAGTCAATCTTTCTTTGTATCTTGTGTTAGAAATATGAGAAGGAAAAAGAAAGGCGTGGACCTTGTTACCCACCAAAAAGTGGGTAACCCTATAAGAGCCAACCATTCAGTAGCCCTACATTGCTTAGCACATGATGATATGTCGCAATCCTCCACCATTTGCACCAGTCAGACACCTCTCACCATCCAACATTCCTCTTGAAGGAAGGCAGGGCATCATTTGGTAGGTACTTCAACAATTATGAAATCATGTGCTTTTACTTAATGTTTTGGACATCCTAACATGAATTAAGAGGTGATCTAGATGATTGACTGATATTGACTATAAACTTGTTCTCTCACTTTGCCAGGGAGGCTAGTTCTTGACCCTAGTCCTATAGGAAATCCTCTAAGGCATTAGGGTTATAGGAAGATTACTACTTGGAAGACTTGGATTGAAATGGCATGTCTATGATATTCAATACTCACCACTTTCCATCATTCCCCATATTTCATCTCCATTCTTCGAGCTTGTGATCACTGGTTCATTGGGATTTGTTAATTTTTGCAACTAGGGTCAAATTCCACAACTTAGATGACTGAGATGATGCTTGCATTAAATTCCTCTTTTCGAGAGGACCAAAATCGACCTAAAAATGACCAAATTTGATTAAGCAGAAGTTCAGTTTTGAATCATTTATTCATACATGTATTATGGAACGGGTCGGCCTTAAACACGTGCAACTACTTAAGTCGGCCCTAAACACATGTGCAACTACTTAGGTCGGCCTTAACCCCAAGTGGACCCTTAGGAAAGCCTATAAATAGAAGCGACCTCAAGCTCATTTCATCACAACAATCAAACAATCTTCTATTCTTCTCTTTTGTCTTGGTTCGCACAAGTTCGACGGAAGGAGTTCGCGCAAGGGTCCAAAATCACAGGCGTGAGGCTCGCTATAATTTAGATTCTCTTGATTCCAGGACACTGGTACAAAACTAGGCATTATAGTCCCTAGACGCTGGCACATAGTGGACAAGACAACATCCAGAGAGCCCTAGACGCTGGCACACAGGCTTATGGGAGCGTCCAAGGGTTCAAAGACAGATCGGGTTGCATAAGTCCCCAGACACTCAAACAGAGTGGTCCTGAGGGCGTCTAGGCCATCCCAGACGCATGCACAGTAATTGTGAGGGAGAGTCCAAGGGTTTTTGGTGTGTTTCATCCTAGATGCACGAACAGAATCTTCCTAAGAGCGTCCAAGCAGTCATAGATGCCCCCACACAGTGTCCGGGAGAGCGTCTAGGGAGTTTCGGACGCACGCAACCATTTTTGATGAGAGCATTCGAGCAATGACAAACGCCCTCACATTGTGTTCGAGAGAGCGTCTAGGGAGTTTCGGACGCACGTAGTCAGTTTTGATGAGAGCGTCTAGGGTTCAGATCTAGGGTTTGATATTTTGGCTTCAGTTGGCTTCAGCGATCTGGTAGATCTGGATTTATCACTGTTGTTATATAAATTTGTAGATCTGTAGATCTGATTTGTAAATATCCATTGCAAAATGTATTGGACTCATTGTACTTTCTGCTGAAAACTTTTTATAACGATCTATTAAAGAAGAAGATTAGAAAGGGTTTCCCCCTTGCGGGGTTTTTCCCTGGTCTTGGACCAATCTATTGTCTCTTATGGTTGTGTTGTTGTCTTCTTTGTCACTATATATATTTTTCTTTCTTCAGATACATTTATGATTGGTTATACTGCTAATAATTGGATGCATTGTTAATGAAGAAGTAAATTGGGCTAGAGTAATTGATACAACATAGAACAATCTGAAAAATTAACATGATATCAGAGTTGAGGTGAAGGAAAAGCCCAAAAGAAGACAAGCATTGAAGCCCTCATTTTCAGAAAGCATATTAGTTCAAGATGTTATCCTCTACCTTCAAGGAGCATGAAAAGTTGGGTGATGCATCAAACTTTGTTGCATGGAAAGTCAGACTGGAGATCATCGCTGACAACAATGATTTGCTGGAATACATCCAAGGAAGGATGCTTGAGCCTACAAAAAAAGCTTCTGCTTCCCTCAAGAACAAGAACAAGAAAGGTGAGTCCAAAGCAAAGAAAATTATAGCTGATGGCTTACAAGATCATTTACTTGCATATGTTGGGAATTTAAGAAATTTAAGAAAGTATAAAGATATGTATGACAAGATATCCAGCATGTATGAAATCAACAACTTGAATGAGATCATCACCTTGAAAGATAAGCTCAAAGAAACCAAGATGAACAAAGGAGAAGTTGTTCAATCCTACATTATGAGGATCTCTAGCCTTAGAGATCAATTGCAAAGAGTTGGAGAAAATGTGCCTCGCAGGGAGCTAGTAGTTGTGACTCTTAGAAGTCTCCCTCCTATTTGGGAAACCTTCATTACTACAATCAGCAACAACAATGTCCGTCCGTCATTTGATGAAATTGTTGAGAAGCTTACTCAAGAAGAATCACAAATGATAGCAAGAGGAAGGATTCAAAAACACGAAGAGGGAGAGCCCGCTGCATGTATCACTCATGAAAAAACGAAGAAGGCAAAAGGAGGTCCATCAAGGATGCCTCCTTCTCAAAATGAAAAAGGAAGGAACAACAGATCGTTATCTCATATTGAATGTTTCAATTGCCATAAGAAAGGTCATTATGCTCGAGACTATCCCGAGAAGAGAAAGAGGGCATGTTACAACACCAGAAGATGCAACAATAACAAAAGAAGAAAAGAAAATCTAAGGAATAACCGTGATAGAAGATATGAAAGAAGAAGAAGAGACTCCTCAAGTGATCGTGAAGAAGATCATCCTCCTCAAAAGAAGTCAAGGGCTCCTAGGTATGAAAATTATTTTGTAAATAAATTTGAATACATTCTTATGTCTGGTCTTACTAGTTCTTCTCCACCAGATTTGTGGAATAGTTGGTTGGTTGATAGTGGGGCCACTCATCATTTCTCTGGGTACAAGGAATTCATCTCTAATCTGGTAGAGGGAGACTAAGTTGAAGATCATTCTTGGAAACAACTCCACTCATCCTGTGAAAGGCTTTGGGTCCATCAAATTTCAGCCGAAATCTGGGGAGTCAATTCTGTTGCATGATGTTATGTATGAATCAGGATTAATGAAAAATTTGGTATCTATATCCGCATTGGAAGTTAAGGGATGAGAGTTGCCATCATCAAAGGAAAAGTTTTGACTTGGCCTGTTGATTCACTTATGAGAGATGCATTCTGATCCGAATTGGATCCTTAAACATTTCCATGACTGTTTCAAATTATGTCAGGCTTCAAAATCTTATGAATGACGAGCTTATCAGAAATGACCTCTAGACAATGGCAATTTCTGGCTAGCACAGAACAACGAGGACCCTCGATCAAAGCGCGTTGACCATTGGCCCATGGAGACCGCGCATGGACACAAATTGGCAATCGGAAGCCCAGATCCAGAAACATAGGTAATTTCTGATATGTGATAAGCGCTAATCACGTATCGCAAGGCAAAAATCTCAATGAAGGAAAGGCCCGAGCGCTTGGTCACGAGGAAAACAGGGAAACCATGTGGAAACCATCAGAAGGCGGGTCCCGCGCCCAAAACCGGCAGGATATCATGTGCACTTTGAGCGGTAAGCAGGTTTGGTCGAGTTCAATGCGATGCCACACACCGGGCGACATGTGTCCAGCAAATAAGAGAGAAAACTACTTACATCGCGTGAGTAATGGTCGAGCAACTTACCCACGCAATATAGACGAAGACCGTAGGATCTGGAGGCCCCAGATCAATGGTGGAGAATCAACCCAATGGATGACCAGATTCGATGGGAAAATAGATTGAGGCACATAAAGAGTTGAGGTTCGGCATGACCAATGCGCTGGCAGAAGAATCAATTTCGCGGGCAAATCCTGGAGTAACGGAAATAACGACCATTCAAAGAAAACTAACACTCAGTCCGTAAGGCGACAAGTGGCCACCTCTCTGTGCAGCATTACACAACGATGATGACGCAGAGCAGGGGAATTCTAGCAGATAGAGGCAGGCGATCTAGAGAACCGGGAAGAGGAAACGAACAGTCAGGGAGCAGATTGGCTTTAAGCCACGAACAGACAAAGAGAAGAAGAAAACAAAAGTGAGAAAGAAGTGAATCGCAGAGAACAAAGAAGTCGAGCTGACCTACACAGCAAAGGCAGCATCGAGCAGACAGAGACAGAGAGAGTCTGACAGTCTGTGAACTCCAGAGAAGGCTTGAGAGGTTCAAGCAACTCCTCTGTGTATACTTGTCAGGTATTGAGTACCAAATTGGACTCATACCATTGAGACCAGTTGAGGTCGAGATTCAGTAAAGGCGAGTCTGTGTACTCTAGAGGCTTGGGGGATCCAAGTACCACCCTACTGATCATCATCTGTTAAGTGAGACTCAAATTGAGCTCCTTATTGTAAAAACTCTGCTTTAAGACACAATAGAAAAGGCCACCAATGAAGGCTGGACCAGGAGACGTAGCCCAGGAGGATTGGGTGAACTCCTTATTAAATTTGTTGTGTTCTGTATTTGCTTACTGTGTCTCTCTTACTATTTCAAGTGTCTGTGTATTTCGCAATCTTATCGATCTGTTGCTTAAAATAACATAGACACACCCCAGCACATGAATCTGTAATACCTTCATTAATTAACTGAGATCATTCAAGAGTGATTTCAGATCAAGTGGTATCAGAGCATTAGGTTGTTAAGGTTAGACAAGCTTGTGCTGGATTATGTTGTTGAATGCTAACTAGATCAAAGCTTAAATTAGGAGAAGGAGAATTGGTCGAAACTAATCCGAAAAGTGGAAGAGTCAATCCTCAGAAGAAAATGTCAAAGGAAAGTCACTTAGAGCCAGACCCTCAATTCATAGATAGTTTCCTGGCCATGAGGTCCATGGTAAAGGAAATGTATAAGGACTTCAGGAAACACAAAGATGAAGATTCATCAGGCTCCAAACAAGAAAAAGGAGAAGAAGAACCTCTCCTCCATGACCACTCAAAAGGCAAAGGGAAAGAAGAAAGCTTTCTCACACTTCCTAATAGCCCTGAACATAAAAAGAAGACATCTTTGATTAAATTAGATGTTAAATTTGATTTACCCATATATGATGGAGAGTTGAATGCAGAAAAGTTGGATAACTGGATCAGACAAATTGATGTTTATTGCAAGGTGCAAAGTATCGACTCAGAGAAAAGTAAGATTCAACTGGCCAATCTACACCTCGGAGACACTGCCTTGGTATGGTGGGAAGGCAGGACACAAGCTGACATGAAGAAACATGGTAAGATTCTTTCTATCTGGAATGAATTTGTTTCTGCAATCAAAAAGCAGTTCTATCCACTAGCTTACATGCAGCAAGCCATGATGAGCTGGCAAACTCTTCACCAATTGAAAGGGCAAAGTGTACACGGTTATACCCAAGAATTTAGGAAAACAGCTTTGATTCTAGGAATCTCTTTAGACTCACCTAAGACTCTGTTGAAGTACATAGGGGATCTACACAGCTACATGAGGCACACTATCCTCATGTTTAATCCCACTAGTATAGATGAGGTATCTGCTCAAGCTACGCATCTAGAAGCAAGAGGAAAGAATGGGAACCCAGAAGTTGGGGGATCATCCAAACCCATTCAAGCAAGAATAAGGAGAAAATAAAACATAAATGGAAAGAGAGGAAGGCCAACACTACACAGACGAGCAAGTCTTCATGCACTCACTGTAAGGAGGGGCATGATGATGAGAACTGTTGCATTCTGCATCCGGAGCTAAGACCTAAGAAGTTCGAGGGCAAGAAGAAGAAGATTGTTGCAGCTATTCAGAAATATTTGGGGTCGGACTCAGGAGATGAAACAACCATTGCAGCCATAAGTATAAAAGGTAAAAATTCTGAAGCATCTACTAGTAATTCTGCACAATCTATTAATGATGAAGAAAACGAGAGAAAAACACATGAGCTTTTCCATATTCGAGTTATTTCCAAGCACCAAAAGATTGATACTTTGTTTGATAGTGGCTCACAAGTAAATTTAATTTCTGAAGCAATTGTAAAGAAGTTGGGATTATTAACTACACCTCACAAGAAACCATACCCATTAGGTTGGTTAAGTGATAAAGCACAACTACAAGTGACTAGACAATGTAAACTTACGTTTTCTTTTGAGTCAGCATTCGTAGATGAGGTTGAGTTAGATATAATTCCTTTGGATATATGTGGGATTGTTTTAAGAAGTCCTTACTTGTATGATAGAAAAACTATTTTCTATAGAGATGAGAACAAGTATCTTCTCGTTAAAGATGGAATCGAATACTTTGTAAGAGCTCATAAGCTCAAGAATAATTATACTCTCATAAACTCAGGGCAGATGAAACGAATTGTAAATTCATGCAAACAATTTTTACTGATTGTTGTAAAAGAAAAAAAACCTGATAAAACCAATGTATTTGAGGGCTATGATGCTAAACAACAAGCTGATTTAGAAAAATTGTTTCAGAGTATGATATCTTGTTTCAAGAACCTAAAAATCTGCCACCCAAAAAGGAAATAGTTCATGATATTAACTTGCAGCAAGATGCTCCATTGCCTAACATCGGAATGTACAGGTTGTCTGCTTTAGAGAATGCTGAAATCAAGAAGCAGGTGCAGGAGTTGCTCGAAAAAGGGTTCATCAGACCTAGCACATCACCATGTGGGTCACCAATCGTTTTGGTGAGAAAGAAAGATGGCTCGTGGAGAATATGCATTGATTACCAAGCACTGAATAAGATAACGATCAAAAATCATTATCCCCTTCCTCGCATAGACGATCTATTAGATCAATTGAAAGAAGTTGTTTATTTTTCCAAGTTAGACTTGCATACTGGGTATCATCAGGTCAGAGTTGCAGAGCAAGGTGCATGGAAGACTGCGTTCAAAACAAAGCAGGGATTGTATGAGTGGCTGGTTATGCCTTTTGGCTTAACTAATGCTCCTGCTACTTTCATGAGAATAATCAATGATGTACTCAGACCTTTTCTTGATGATTTTGTTATTGTATATTTAGATGACAATCTTATATTTAGCAAAACGTGGGAAGAACATTTAAAGCGTGTTAAGCAGAGCCTAGATGTTTTGATAAGAGAAAAACTTCATGTTAAACTCTCGAAATATGAATTTGGCAAAACATCTTTGAATTATTTGGGTCATATAGTAGGGGGTGGTGAATTGAAGATAGATCTCTCTAAAGTTGCAGCCATTGTAAACTAGCCTAAACCCAAATCTGCTACAGAAGTGAGAAGCTTCTTAGGAGCAGCACAATATTGGAGAAAGTTCATTTCTAACTTTTCCTTAATTGCAGCCCCTTTACATGCGTTGACAAGATTGAACAAGGTGTTTCAGTGCGGAGGCAAACAGCGGAAAGCCTTCGACACCTTAAAAGAAAAGATTAGTACAGCACGAGTACTAGCACTACCTAATCTTCAAAGACCATTTGAGATCCAAACAAATGCCAGTGACTATGCCATGGGAGCAGTGTTGATACAGCACGGTAAAACCATATGTTATCATTCTAAGACATTTAATTCTGCAGTAGTTAACTATCCAACATATGATAAAGAATTGTATGTATTAGTACAAAGTGTGAAAAAGTGGAAACATTACTTAATGGGCAAAGAGACAATCATACATACTGATCATCAACCACTTCAATAGCTACACTCCCAAACTAACTTGCAGCAATCAAGACACTATAGGTGGATAGGTTTTCTACAACAATTTCATTTAGTCATCAAATATAAAAAGGGAATACACAATAAAGTTGTAGATATGTTATCTAGACCTATTATAAATGCATCCACTATACTTGAGCATAATCCAGTACTGCATAAGAGCTACATTGAACAATATGCTCAAGATATAGATTTCAAAGATGTATATGCAACTTTAAGTCAAGGCAAAGAGTAGAAGAATTGGATTATCACATTAAGGACCAACTCTTGTATCATTGTGAGAAGCTATGCACTCCACAAACTGAAAGAGTAAAGATAATTTGAGAAGCACACACTTCTCTAATATCAGGTCACTTTGGGGTAAGTAAAACGGTTGCACAGCTGCAAAGATTTTGTTATTGGCCAAAAATGAATGAGGACAGTTTCTAGATATGTAAGAGGTTGTACCATGTGTGCTAAAAGCAAGCCCAACAATAGAAAACTAGGCTTGTACACTCCACTGCCAGTTCCTTCTCATCCTTGGGAAAGTGTTTCCATGGACTTTGTTGGAGGACTACCTAAATCTAGGAAAAGGTCATGACTATCTATATGTTGTTGTGGATAGGTTCAGCAAAATGTGTATTTTGATACCTTGTAATAAACAAATTACAGCTGAACAAACTGCAAAGTTGTTCTTTTAGCATGTATGGATTCATTTTGGATTACCCACTTCCATTGTATCTGATCGAGACACCCGATTTGTTGGGAAGTTTTGGTCGAGTTTGTGGGAACTGATGGACACCAAACTGAAGAAAAGCACAGCCTTTCATCCACAAACCAATGGCCAGACAGAAGTAGTCAACAGGACAGTGATCCAGTTGCTCAGAGACTATTACAGCAAGCATCCCAAGCTTTGGGATGAACATTTTTGTTATGTGCAGCATGCCTACAACCGAGCAAAACATTATTCTACACAGAGATCTCCTTTCGAGACCTGTTTTGGTTTCACACCAAGGTCTCCCTTGGATTTTGTCTTTGGTAAGGAAATAGTAGTTGATGGACACAGTGATGTGGACAAGGCAACCAAGTTCATTGAACAAATCCAAGAGATTCACCAGGCAGCACGGGAACAGCTGGAAAAGAGCCAAGCCAAATACAAGGCAAGGCATGACAAGCATCGGATGGAGCATAGTTTCCAAGTTGGTGATCAAGTCTGGCTGTATATCAGCAAGGACAGAATGCAAGGTGAAGGTAGAAAGTTAAAGCCAATAAAGTATGGACCTTTCAAGATACTTGAGAAAATTGGTGAGAATGCTTTTCGCCTTGATTTACCAGCGTACATGCACATATGCTCAGTCGTTAATGCAGACAACTTGAGATTATTTGAACCTTCATTAATTGACGATCCCGAAGAGCAGAGTCAATTGCCTTCTATTGATGACCTGTTACCTGAATATCTCAATGAATTGCAGGAAGACACAGTTCTGGATAGGAAGGTGAGGACGACGCGCAGGGGAGATGCTGAGTACCTCAAGATTGGACTCAAGAGCTCAAAGCCAAGCAATGCAAAACGAATAGAGATTGGACAAGTGAGACAATTATAGCCTCACTTAGTCGATGCTTGAAAACCAACTTTTGGTGGTCCTAAAGGCCATGATCCGAATTGGATCCTTAAACATTTCTAGGACTGTTTCAAATTATGTCAGGCTTCAAAATCTTATGAATGATGAGCTTATCAGAAATGACCTCTGGACAATGGCAATTTGTGGCCAGCACGGAACAACGAGGACCCTCGGTCAAAGCGCGCTGACTGTTGGCCCATGGATACAGCGCATGGACGCAAATTGGCAATCGAAAGCCCAAATCCATAAACATAGCTAGTTTCTGATACACGATAAGTGCTAATCGCGTATCGCAAGGCAAAACTCTCAGTGAAGGAAAGCCCCGAGCACTTGGTCACGAGGAAGACAGGAAACCGTGCGAAAACCGTTAGAAGGCGGGTCCCGTGCCCAAAACCGGTAGCATAGCACGTGCACTTCGAGCAGTAAGCGGGTTTGGCCGAGTTCAGCGTGATACCACACACCAGGCGACACGTGTCCAGCGAATGAGAGAGAAAACCGCTTACAATGTGTGAGTAACGGTCGAGCAACTTACCCACACAATATAGACGGAAACCGTAGGATCTGGAGGCCCCAGATCAACGACGGAGAATCAACCCGATGGATGACCGGATTCGATGGGGAAACAGACTGAGACACATAAAGAGTTGAGGTTCGGCATGAATGATGAGTTGGTAGAAGGATTAGTTTCGCGGGCAAATCTTGGAGTAACAAAAATAACGACCGTTCAAAGAAAACTAACACTCAGTCCGTAAGGCGACAAGTGGCCACCTCTCTGTGCAGCATTACACAGCGATGATGACGCAGAGCAAGGGAATTCCAATAGACAGAGGCAAGAGATCCAGAGAGCCGGGAAGAGGAAACAAACAGTCGGAGAGCAGATTGGCTTTAAGCCATGAACAGACAAAGAGCAGAAAAAACAGAAGAGAGAAAGAAGTGAATCGCAGAGAACAGAGAAGCTGAGCTGACCTGCAGAGCAAAGGCAACATCAAGTAGACAGACACAGAGAGAGTTCAAGAGTCTGTGAACTCTAGAAAAGGCTTGAGAGGTTCAAGCAACTCCTCTGTGTGTCCCTGTCAAGTATTGAGTACCAAATTGGACTCATACCATTGAGACCAGTTGAGGTCAAGATTCAGTGAGGGGGAGTCTGTATACTCTAGAGGCTTGGGGGATCCAAGTACCACCCTACTAATCATCATCTGTTAAGTGAGACTCAAATTGAGCTCCTTATTGTAAAAACTCTGCTTTAAGACACAGTAGAAAAGGCCACCACTGAAGGCTGGACCAGGAGACGTAGCCGAGGAGGATTGGGTGAACTCCTTATTAAATTTGTTGTGTTTTGTATTTGCTTACTGTGTCTCTTTTACTGTTTCAAGTGTCTGTGTATTTCGCAATCTTATCGATCCGTTTCTTAAAATAACATAGACACACTCCAGCACATGAGTCTGTAATCACTTCATTAATTAACTGAGATCATTCACGAGTGATTTCAGATCACATTCACATTAGGATCGAGATTTGGAGGACTATATAGAGTAACTGGAATACCTATTCTAGCTTTGGTTCATAATACCAATCATTTGACCGAGTTATGGCACCGCAAGCTAGCTCATCTACACTATGATACTTTTCCGAAGTTGAAGAAATTGGTCTCAGGTATCCTCGATGTTCAAGCTCATCATGATGGAGTTTGTCCAAGAAAACGAGGGGACCATTTCCCTCTAGTAAGAACAAGACAAATGACATCCTCCATCTCATTCATTCCGATATATGTGGCATGATCCTTGTACATTCTATTGGTGGTCATCTCTACTACAACACCTTTATTGATGAATTCTCAAGAAAGACATGGATATACTACCTCAAGCACAAGGATGAAGCCTTTGAAATATTCAAGGAATTCAAAGCCTTGATTGAAAATCAATCAGGAAAGAGAATCAAAGTCTTCAGGGCTGACAATGGGGGGCGGAATACATGTCAAAAGAATTCATAGCATTTTGCAAGAAAGAGGGGATCAAGAAGGAAACGATTATGCCATATACCCCTGAACATAATGGTTTGGTTGAAAGGGATAACAGGTCTATAGTAGACGCTGCCCGTGCCATGCTCCATGATCAAAAGGTGCCAACTTTCCTTTGGGTCGAAGTTAAATCTACTACTGTATATGTTCAAAATAGGGTGCCTTATCAAGCGTTAAAAAACAAGACCCCTGAAGAAATATTCACAAGTATCAAACCTGATATTAGCCATCTTTGTGTATTTGGATGCCTCGTATATTTTCATGTGCTGAAGGACAAAAGGAAGAAATTGGAATCTACAGGCAAAAAAGGTATGTTTGTGGTTTATTGTGAAAATTCTAAAGCATATAGAATATATATTCCTGGTCAGAGGAAAGTCGAAATTAGCAGGGACATAACATTCGATGAAGATGCAGCTCTTGGAAAAGCAAGAGATCTTCCTCTGCCTCCTCCTCCTTCCTCTGCCTCCTCCTCCCAAGGAAGAGAATGATGACTAGGATATTCTAGATGGTCCTTCTGTGCCCGAGTCTGATATGGTTGATGATCTCATGGAGCCTATGGATCTTGTTGAATTGGGGTAGCATCGGATGTGCTCTAGCCATGAAAATTGGTGGAGAGGCTAAAGCACATGATATCTCCATGACCCAAAAATGGTTTGGTCAGATTCTAATCGGTTTGGGAGATATTAAAATAATTAATATTTTTAATGGAATTCCTAAGTCTAAACTTAGGAAAAAATAAAGTATTAATGGGTATTAATATAAAACTAGGTTAGAAGGTTCCAAAAGTCATGGATCAAGCCAAATCTAATCTTAGCTGTTGATTAGAGATTTAATCTCGACCGTTGAAGGACCAACAAGAAAAGTATAAGAAGAGGCTTGAGGGTCAGTGGGAGAACAGACTGAGGGAGACTAGTCAGTTTGATTTTTGGAGTGGCGTTAGCTAAGAAATTCGAACTAGTGGTCTGGAGAGCAGCAGGAGGCAGCAAGTACAGAACAGAGAGTCGGGCACAGCACCAAGGGAACAACGAAAAGGTTGGAGAGGCAGACGTAGAGCCTCTCAAGCAACGTAGAGGCTGCAGACTGCGCAGTCACTAGAGGGCCTGTGTGGATGATGCAGAAAGGCCCAGTGCTGATGTAGAGAGGTAGGGGTTCACGCAGAGGGTTTGGGAGCTACGTAGAGGTTAGCCAGGCTGACGCTGAGATTGGGAGAAGTGCTGAAGAATTTTCTCTCTGTTGGGTAAGCCAGTTTGCCACCCAGTTGTATTGAAGAATTGCGGAATAATAAAATCCTCCCTTGCTACACCGGTTTTCCCACACTGGGTTTTTCCAGAGACTGATTTTCCAAAATATTTGTGTCGACATGTTAAATCTTGTGCATGTGTTTGTTTCTGTATTATGATGTGATATCTGCAGCAGAATTTATTTTAATGTTTACTGAAGGATTTTCATAAATAATTTATCGAGAAATAAGTAGGTAAAAAAAATCAGTTGTTGTAGTGATAGAATTTTCACATGGTATCAGAGAAAGTAATTAGAAACAGGAAGGGAAAATCAATTATGGGTCGAGACCATGATGCAAAGGCATCTATGTCAAGAGACTCGCACAGATTTTCAAAAAAAATCACAAGAGAAAGTGACTTCAATTTCTCTATGTTGGCTTCCAGGTTGAAAGAATTGGCTTGTGTAACTAGCTCTGCATCATCAAAGGTATGGTATATAGACAGTGGGGCCTCTTGGCATATGACAGGAATCTGAGAAAGTTTATCAGATTATCGGGAGGAGAAGATGACCTTTCAAATCACCATGGGGAACAAGGAAAAATGTACTCCAGTAGGGAGCAATACCATAGTTTTTCAAACAAAAACAGGAGAGCAGTTCCGTGCTATCAGTTTGCTGCATGTACCAAGATTGGGGATGAACTTACTTTCTGTGTCGCAACTTCAAGGAAAAGGCTATGACGTTTTCTTCATCAAGGAGAAAGTATACGTCAAACACCCGAGCTGGAAAAAGATAGTGCAGATTGGGATCAAAAGTAACAAGTTGTACAGACTACAACTAGAATCACCAATGGCACTAATAGGTAGTCATGGAGACAAGGATTTGAAAGAACTATGGCATAGAAGAATGGGACATTTGTACCATGGAGCTTTGAGAATTCTCAGGAGCACTGTAACAGGAATTTTGGATCTTAGTACGGAACAAGATGATGTATGCAGAGGATGTGCTCTAGGAAAGTATGCCAAGGCAGCATTTCCTAGAAGTAAAAATAGGGCAAAGAGTGTACTAGGATTGGTCCACTCAGATATTTGCGGACCCATGTCCACTAAAGCTCTCAGTGGTGCCAAGTACTTCCTTACCTTCATTGTGACCACTCAAGGAAAACTTGATTTTATTTTATGAAAACCAAGGACGAGGTTTTTTGTCGATTCAAAGAGTTCAAGGCTCTGGTGGAGAATCTAATTGGGAAGAAAATAAAAGTTTTGCGCTCAGATAAGGGTGGAGAGTATGTCAATAAGGACTTCACTGATTTTTGCACTAAGGAGGGCATCAAAAGAGAGTGGACATCTCCGTACAATCCGGAGCAAAATGGAGTAGCAAAAAGAAAGAACAAGATTATTGTAGAAGCAGTTAGGGCCATGATGTATTATCAGGACATGCCAAAATTCCTGTGGGCAGAAGCATGCAACGCAGCGGTCTATCTTCAGAATAAAACTCCTCATCGGACATTAGGCAAGATTACTCCAGAGAAAGTCTTCACAGGGAAGATGCCTGAAGTCAGTCATTTCAGGATATTTGGGAGCTTAGCATATTGACGCGTACCTGAGGAAAAGAGGAAGAAATTGGATCAAACTGCCGAGAAAGGATATCTAATGGGATATAGCGAAAATGCTAAGGCATACAGAATCTATCTTCCAGGGAGCAAGAAGGTAGTAGTTCGACGAAATGTGAAGTTCATGGAAGACAGGGCTTTCAGAAAATATCGAGAAATGCCTTCCGAGGAGCAGTCAAAAGAGGAACCATTGGTCAAACCTCTTCAACCAACGGAAGAAAAGAATTCTTCCTCGGGTCAGGAAGAATCACAGGATGAGGCGGAGCTAACAAAAGCATCTGCTAGCAGAGGAAGAACAAGCAGCGAACTTCATCAAATTCTGCGAGATGCAGAGGACTTCATTGGTGCGCCAAGGAACAATATGAGGGAGCGAAAACAGCCAGATACATATTAGGCATTAGTAGCTCAGGATGGGGAGCCTGCCAGTTTTTAGGAGGCAACTCAACATCAGGTTTGGCTGGATGCGATGGTAGAGGAGTACAACTCCATAATGGTGAACGATGTTTCGGAGGTAGTGCCAAGGCCTCAAGACAGATCAATGGTAGGTTTGAGATGGATCTACAAGATTAAATACGCTGCAGAAGGCAGTGTTGAGAAATACAAAGCCAGGTTTGTGGCTAAGGGGTATGCTCAGAAAGAAGGAATTGACTACAAAGAGACCTTCGCCCCGGTAGCCAGGTGTACATCGTATTAGAATCGTGATATCTCTTGCAGCATAGATGGGGTGGGAGATTCATCAGATGGATGTCAAAATGGAATTTCTAAACGGTGTGATAGCAGAAGAAGTATACATTGAACAACTAAAGGGCTTTGAGAAACATGAGAAGAAGTCACATATATGCAGATTGAAGAAAGCCTTGTATGGGCTGAAACACGCACCTAGAGCGTGGTATGGGCGAATCGATAGCTACTTGCAGAAAATGGGATTTGTCAAGAGTGATGCAGATCCAAATCTCTACTATCCGATTGTAGAGAATGAGCCTCTAATCTTAGTATTCTATGTGGATGATCTCTTCCTGACAGGATCATCCAGGCTCATAGGGGACTGCAAGAACAATCTAACCACAGAGTTCGACATGAAGGATTTGGGACGAATGCATTATTTCCTGGGGTTGGAAGTTTGGTAGCAAAAGGTGGAGATCTTCCTTGGGCAAGGGAGATATGCTACAGAAATCCTGAAGAGATTCAGGATGGAAGACTGTAGACCCATGGCTACTCCAATGATAACCAACTGGAAGAAGATTGATGCATTAGAAGACAAAGATGTTGATCCCACCTTATACAAGAAGCTCATAGGGTCCCTGATGTATCTGCTCAATACCAAGCCAGACATTTGCTACGCTGTCAACACCCTCAATCAGTTCATGGTAGCGCCGAAGAGGGCGCATTGGGCGACAGCCAAACATGTTTTCAAGTATTTACAAGGAACAGTTGATAATGGACTCTTGTACACCAGGGGTAAGGATATCAGATTGAGTGGGTTTACTGATGCAGATTCGGCAAGAAGTTCAGTGGATCAGGAAAGTACCTTTGGGTATTGTTTCAACATTGGATCAGGAATGACCTCTTGGTGTAGTAGGAAAAAGAAATCCGTGGCTCTGAGCTCAGCTGAGGCAGAATATATGGCCGCAAGCACAGTTTTATGCGAGGCCATATGGCTTAGAAAACTGCTTGTGAACCTATTCAGAAGAAAGATGGAGGAGACCAGGATCATGTGTGATAATCAGAGTTGCATCAAGCTCTCTGAGAATCCAGTGTTTCACGATCGGTCAAAGAATATTGATATCCGGTGTCACTTTGTCAGACACTGTGTCCAACGAGGAGCTGTACAGTTGAGCTACACTCATACAGGAGAATAGGTGGCAGACATCCTTACCAAGGCCCTTGGAAGAACCAAGTTTGATTATTTCAGGGAGAAGATGGGGATGATAAAGAATCCATTTCAGTAATAGAAATAGGTATGATGTTGATGTTTGGCAGCAAAAGGGTGAGATTTTCCTTGGACAAGGGAGATATGCTACAGAAATCTTCAAGAGATTTAGGATGCAGGACTGTAGACCTATGGCTACTCCAATGATCACCAATTGGAAGAATATTGATGCATCAAAAGATAAAGACATTGATCCCACCTTGTACAGGCAACTTATAGGGTCCCTAATGTATTTGGTCAATACCAGGCCAGACATTTGTTATGTTGTCAACACCCTCAGTCAGTTCATGGTGGAACCTAAAAGGGCGCACTGGGCAGTAGCCAAACATGTTCCCAGGTATATACAAGGAACGGTCGAGCATGGACTATTGTACACCAGAGGCAATGACATCATGCTGAGTGGGTTCACTAACGCAGATTGGGCTAGAAGTTCAGTAGATCGAAAAAGTACAACTGGGTACTGTTTCAACATTGGATCAAGAATGACCTCCTAGTGTAGTAGGAAACAAAAATCCGTGGCTCTGAGCTCAGCTGAAGCAGGAATATATGGCAGCTAGCACAGCTTCGTGCGAAGCCATATGGCTTAGGAAATTGCTTGTGAATATATTCAGGAGAAGGGTGAAAGCAACCAAGATCATGTGTGATAATCAGAGTTGCATCAAGCTCTCTGAGAATCCAATACTTCCTGATCGGTTGAAGCACATTGATATCAAGTGTCACTTTGTCAGAGACTATGTCCAACAAGGAGCAGTACAGTTGAGGTACACTCCTACATGAGAACAGGGGGTAGACATCCTCACCAAGGCTCTAGGAAGAACAAAGTTTGTTTATTTCAAAGAGAAGATGGGGATGGTAAAAAATCCATTTCAATAGCAGAAATGGATAAGTGTCGGGAGTTGCAGTGCAGCAGTTAGCAGTGGCAGTGCTATGGGCAGCATGTTGAGAGGGAGCTGCAGTACAGTTGCAGCAATGGCAGTGGCAACGTCATGGGCCGTAGTACAAGAAGCAGTAGCACAAGGGATGTGAGGCAGCAGGCCAAGCACCAGCACAGGTACCGATGCGGAAGATCAGTGTCATGTTTCTATAGTGAAGCATTGCCAGAGCACATTCCTCGCTAAGAGGGAGTGTTGATTTTTGGTAGCATCGGATATGCTTTAACCTTGAAATTTGGAGGAGAGGCTAAGGCACATGAGATCTCCAAGACCTAGAAATCGTTTTGAGAAATTCTACCCGGATCAAAAGTTATTAAAATAATTAATAATTTTAATGGGTTCCTAAGTCGAAACTTAGGAAATAAAAATATTAATGGGTATAAATAAAGATAAGGGTGAAAAGCTTCTAAGAGACGAGGATCAAGTCTGTTTTAATCTTAGTCGTTGATTAGGGTCTTAATCTTGGTCGTTGATTCGCCAACAAGAAAAGTATAAGAGAAGACTTGAGGATCATTTGGAGACACACCGACAAATACTCAGTATCTCTAGGAAAATCAATTCTCAAGTAAAGGAGATCGATTTCAGAGGGAGAGTTGCAGGGTGGACGAAGAGGACAGTATCATGTTCGGTGTGAAGCCTGATTATCTTTTGTATTTAAGGGTATCGCCGGATTGGACCCCAGTTCGTAATGGGGCAGCAACGCCGCTCGTAAAATATTCACTACAAGGGGGGTCCAGGGGAGGCGGTTGCGACCTTTGGGAGCCCCACCTGGCAGGGGGATCGGGGGCGACGCCCCCGAAGCTAAGAATAGATGTAAAATTGCCTTATAAAATGTCGTAATTTCATAGTCAATCTGGGCCATTCATTAAGCGAAGATTTGACAGTAGAAGTTAAGTTTAATTTAGGGTTTTTTGCCCTAAAAGGCAACCCCTCGCTATATGTGAGGGAATTGTATTGCGTCTATGTATATCTCTATTCTGAGTGAAGAAGAAAGAGAAGATTGAGAGCGAAGAGGGAATTATAGCGGATCTGCAGTAGATTGTATCTCTTGAGTTTGCTGGATAATATAAAAAGAAGGACTAGCTGTTTCTCTGTGGACGTAGCCCAAACTGGGTGAACCATGTATATCTGTGTCTCTTGTTTTATGCGTTTTTTGTGTTTATATTTCTGCAATATTTTGTGTTCCATTGTTCTGTAATATATAATTTTCCAACATATCAGCAACAGGCAGTGACTAAGGAGGAGGTGTCTCTTGTTTTATGCGTTTTCTGTGTTTATATTTCTACAATATTTTATGTGTTCCATTGCTCTGTAATATATAATTTTCTAACATATCAGTAGCGGGCAGTGACTGAGGAGGAGGTGACGCAGGGATAGTGGGAGAGAACGCAAAGACAGACGCAGTCCAGAGGAGAGATGCAACCCTCATGCAGGGTGACGCAGAGGGACGCAGAGATAACGCACGAGCGAGAGCAAGGTCTCCAAAGTGTCAAAAAGTCTCAAAGGGAAATTCTCAGGTGTTTTCTTTTAGTTTCTCTGTAAAATCATTCCTTGTAAAAGCAATTGCTGCTGAAAATTAATAAAGCCCTCATTTGCTGCACCGGTTTTCTGGGGACAATTGTCCAAAAACAACTGTGTTGATGTGATTGGTTCTTGTGCATGTATTTTTCTCTGGGTAATTGTGTGATAACAACAGTAGATTTTATTTTAATATTTGATGCAGTAGAATTTCAGTTTAGAAATTTTCACAATGGTCTTACTAGCATCATTTACATTACATAACTTGCAGAATAGGTTTATAATGACACATAAATTGTTGATAAATGATTTGGTCCTGTTGAAAAAATTAGTACTTCCACTTCCTTGAAACTTTGACGAAAACTGTGCAACCAGGACAATCACGAACTCGTTAATGATGCAAGTGGCTCACATAAGGGGCCCTAGGAACCAGCGTGATGGTCATAATGATAGGTGTAGAGCTCATGCTTAGCTTTTGCCCATGTGCTAAATTTTTATGTCCCGGCCATCTTTTGCATTTAATGGTACATTTCCTATTGTATGTGGCCAAAATATGCTTTTAACTTTCTTTTTAGTTGCATCAACCTCCAGGGCATCGTTCCAGCCCAACCCAAAGTGTGGACAACGGGAGGGTAGGCCAACTCCTTTTGGACCCAATGGACAAATGTGGACCTAGATGGGAAACATGTGGAAACGGGAATAACGTATGTGATGTCAGGAAGCGGGACTATTACCAACCATTTTGTGGGTGATATCCCTAGGAGAAATGTTTTTCTCAAAGATGGCCCTCAGCCCTCAGCCGGCAGCCCCTTGTAGCCACCATCTAGCTCATTATTCCTTTTCTCTGCCACTTGAGCACGATGTGGTCCCTCGCCCATCTGCCATAATCATATGTTTGAAGATGGGCCTCCTGAACCTAAAGGTATGCCATGTCATTTGGTAATTGAGTATTGAAGTTTGCATATCCTGGAGACTTCTCAGCATGGATTAATGGGGGGATTCGGGGGAAAGAATGGATAGGTTTGTGCCCTTGTCCCCTATCCCTTTTTAGATATTAACCTTGCATCATAGTCTTGTGGGATCTCTTTTACTAACCCATTTGGATTTAGGGATGGTATTTCATGAGAATACTCGATTTTGGTTACGTGGTCCCGCTTCCTTATCCACTAATATTACCCTCTTTCCACTCATTGATACCCCATCCATCATTTCTCCCCCCTGGGTCCACATTCCTCCACTGGGTCCACATAGGGTTAGCTTGCCCCTTCCCTTTGCCCACATCTTGGGTCATGGTATAGAATGAAGCCCGAAGGTTGATGCAGCTAAAAAGAAAGATAAAAGCATATTTGGCCACATTCAACAGGGAAATGTACCACAAAATGCAAAAGATGGTCAAGACAAACACATTTAGCAGGAAAAAGTCAATGCATGAGCTCTACCTCGTCATCATAGCCATCACTCTAGTTTCTACAGGTTCTATGAACCTCCTTCATCATATAGGAACCCATGATTGTCCCAACCCCTAATGGGCAATAAATCGCTTTACCTTTAAAGGGAGTATTCACTGCTATATCTTATACATCATGCTCTTACCCCTTGAGCCCCGAGAAATTAATCAAAGAAAATCATTAAAAAGGAAAAAATGCATATAAAGAAGGGTGGAAAAATCAAGGTCAAGGCACCTCATGTACCACTATTTCTCCCTCCTGTACATTATAAACCCAAGTGTGGGCTTCCCTCTTATTCACTACCCTTGTACCCCAGCATGTGACCCAAGGCTACCCCTCTTCATCCCCTACTTCATTCACGTATTTGTCACATGCCACCACATTTTGAAGGCTGTACCTTGAATATATTATCCCCTTCAGAAGAATAAACCACATAATAGGATTCTTGGTTAACCCCATTTGGAGTTAAGGAGACATTGGCACATCCCGAAGACCATTATGGAAGGGCAGGCCATTATGAAGTCCCCACTTGTGGTCCATGATTGTTAAGCTCACTCAATCGATTTCTCTAATGACTTGTTGTACTGCAAGGCTAGGGAACGCATTAGATCTTATTCAGGATTGCAAATGGTCTCCATCTTGGGTTTGGTCTCCGTATATGGGGCCCTAACACTCCAAAAGGCTACATTGGCACATGTAGGACGTGCGTTGAAAGCCATGGACCTCCACAGCAGCAGACAATATCCATGGATCCCCACAGGCATTCAGAGATTGTTCGTGGTTCACTTATTGGCCGAGGAAAATGCACCTGATCCATCATGCCCAACTAGCCCTAGATTTGCACCCTACACTTGGCAGATGATCAGGACTTGCACGATGATGTGGCATCACCTACACCATCATCCTATCCCTTACAGGAGACCTACAAGCATCTTTGATTTGTTTGGAGACCCATGAGGACACTTGTGTGCCCCCCACATGTCATTTGGAGCACCGCAGGTTATTACAAGGGGCCAACCCCTTGTCCATTGCTTTTGAGGGTCCTGCTCTTCATTAAGGCACCCATGGACCTCATTAGGCCTCTTACAGGGCCCTACAACATGCATGGATTATTATTTGACCTCTTGAGAGGCTTATTCTTTCATTTATGAGCTAGTTTGGTGGGCTTGTCACCAAAACTTGAATTATGAGAATATTATTTTATTTTTGGTGCTCATGTAGGCCAAGGAGGCTAATTCGAACTCTTAATTAGTGTATGAATACAAGTAAGATGAGTTCATTTGCTCATCATCACTTTGGATTGGATATTTTCTCTCTCTTGAGAATTTCACACTTTTTCTAGAAGATGAATTGGAGCTTTCTGGATGAATCTTGATGTGAATCTTGATGTGTGGTATTGGTCTATCTCATCTTGGAGCTTCTCTTTTGTCAATTGTGGGTGGTTGGATATATTTTGTTACATGTAAGTACATGCTTTTAATGTTATTTTTTTTTACTTTGTCATATACATTGGACTGGGATTTGCACTATTGTTAGGGCTAATTGTTGCATGCATTTACTGCTTTAAATTGTGGAATTTTGTCTCTATTATAGCATCTTTCAATGTATGGACCGTGTAATGTGAATGAAATCTCCTAGGGTTAATTCTAACAGTGAATTCACCTTGATAAGCCATCTCCTTTGCACATCGAAGTATAAAAGCTGCAAGATTGTTTCTCTTTGACATAAAAGGCTAGCGAAGTAATATTGAGGCCTCCTTAACCAAGAACCTAAGGCCCTCACTCATATTCATCATAGAATCCATTCTCCCAACACTAAGGCACTGATCTACCAAGAGGTGGTCAACTAAAATCACATATTTTTCACCTTTTCCCAGGTCTAGCTAAGTTGGGTCACCTAGGGCATCATTTCACGACAAACCATCCCTCTGAAAAGTTCAATCTCCTAGGGTCTCCTGCACTAGTGTCTCCTCAAGGCTTCCTCCAATTTTGAAGCCATTCTAACAGTGGAGTTGGGAGAAAAGTCAAGCCCTAGCTCTCAGATCAAACTTGCCCTAGCATCCCCAAGGCTAGTACCTCATAGGATCAATTCAACACCTTCAAGTGAAAATTATTTCTTTGATCCTTTCCCCACCTTGTCTACGGTAAGAACATCATTGGTTGCCATACTCTTTCCCCCAACCCTAGACTGGGTTCACTTGGTCCCGTGTGGTCCCGTTCCTTTGAAAAGACAATTCTTCAAGAACCATCCAAGATACCAATTTCAACAAAGATTTTAGGGATTGGAAAACCCTTTCACGAGTCATACCCCCTAGACCTAACCCTCAAATCCTCCCTTCCTTTCCCTAGGATACATTGTACCTTGCTTAAAAAGCAAACAAGTTCCATCCTTCGAGCTTTTATGGGAAAGGGATTATTTGGTCACTCATATCCATTCATTGATTTATCCTTTGTCGGTGGCACCATAACATACCGGGTCTCCTCCCATCGGTGAAAATTCGTAAATAGAAGGGAGCCTTAGCTGAGGTGATAGTGGGCTAAGATTCCATTTGTTGCCCTTGGTCTAGCATTTGCCCTTAGGGATCCCCTTTAGGTCCCTGCTAGTTTGAGCGGTAACATTTTGGTGTCGTTCTTGGGGAGGAAGTAGCTCTACCTCCCTAGTGAATCATTGAGGAATTGATTCATTAACGACATTTATAAAATATTCCTTTGTCGACTCCACTCATTGTCCAATCCCCTAATTTACTTGAAGACGACAACAATCCTCCTTTAACTAAGGCTGCTGCAAAAAGGGGAGAGTGAACTCCATTGCCTATTGGAACCGCTCTTCTGCCTGAATTTGAGAAGGTCAGTGATCCATCTACAAAGATGCCATCTGGTTCAAGCACTTACTCCGAAAAGGATCAACCCAAGATGACCAAGAGTGAAAGACTTGGTTAGTGTCTTTGCCCCTTTGAATTTGAGTAATGATCCCAAGCCACTACCTGAAAAATATAACTAATGGTTACCCAAATTCAAGGGGGTGCTACTTGGACTGCCCATGGTTTTATTGAAGAATTTTACTGGCAAATGTCCCCTATAATGATATTTGATGATGATAGCTCATGATGCTTTTTGCCTTATCACTTGAGGGACAAGCAAGATATTGGTACCTTAGCCTTCCCCCTGCATGCATAAAAAACTAATGAATTTGAAGACCTATTCATGAAAAGGTGGTCATGCAATGCCCAAGGGACCTTCAACATTGAAAAATTCTACCAAATAACCAAAGGAAGGGAAGATGTGCGAGAGTTCGTTCAAAAGTTTGATAGGGTAGTCAAAGATATATCTGATCATTTGAAGCCATCTGAAACCAACATCCTTGATAAATTCATAAAGGCAATAGGTGGCCACCTCACCTATGTGTTGAGAGATAAGAAATCTTCCACTTTGGCCGAGGCTAAAGAAATGGCAATGGAATTTGAAGAGAACATACGAATCTCAAAGGTTGATATCAATGAACACCCTAGAGCTAAGGTTGAAATCAAGAAGGATAAGTCCAAAGATCAACATGAGGAAACTCTCCTTGCCATTCTCAAAAGGATGGAAAAGTTCACTGAAGAAGCCAATGCACATGATAGGGTTATCATGAACAAAATCACCGCCTTGGAAAGGGCCCAAATATCGAGTTATATCCCTAAAGGAAAACCTTTTCCCAAAAAGCAAAGTGAAGAAGATAGGCCAAGCTCTTCTCAAAATCCCAAACACTTTGGCTCCAACTAATGTTGTTGAGCCAGATTCTTCATCTGAGGATGAGGAAAGTGAGGGAGAGGAAAGTGAGGGTGAACAAACTGATGAGCATGCCAATCTTATGGAATTTGACGTCTTCAACATTTTGCTAGGGGGTCATACATGCATCCTCCCATTAGTGAGATCACCCTTCAAGAAGAAAAGGAAGAATACATTCTTAACTCTGGTAGCCAGGGAAGATTCAAAGGGGTCCAATATTCCTGAAAGGAAAAGGGCAAAGACCCCTCACCTCGTAAGGAATCACCTAAGGAAGATCAATCACCAAAGCAAGCCCCTCTTAAAGAATCCATCCCCAAAATTCCTCCCAAGAAGGATCCCCCAACAATAGCCAATCCAAAAAAGGATCCTCCTAAAAGAATACACCAAGAAGAAGAAAAAAGGGGAAGGAAATTAAACTCAGCATCGACATAGGGGTTGTCGTAGGAAAGATGACTATACCTGTTCCCCTAAAGGAGATTGCTAAGCTTCCCGAGCAACAACAACAACTTAAGAAGTCCTTGGGAATTCAAGAAGAAGAACTACTTGAATAATTGCAAAACATTCATATTCCTAACCAAAACCCTAGGCATGAACCTTTCTTGCTTACTTTGGCTATCAATGACCTCTTCTTACACAATTGTATGTTAGACTCGGGTGCTTCCGCTAATATCATGCCTTTGACTGTTATGAAGCAATTAGGTCTCCGCATCACTCGGCCATATAAAAGGGCGTGTCATTTTAATTCCAAACCTATGGAAGTAGAAGGTATCATCGAAGACCTCAAGTCTTCTTTAGCTAGGAGTCCCGATATATCCCTCCTCATGGATGTTATTGTTATCGATATTCTTGACGTGTAGGGGATGTTGTTATCCCATAAAGGGGGAGCTACCATTGGGGGCATGTTCAAATGGACCTATCATATGCAACCATCTCGCAATCCGATGGCACCACTTTTATCCTTTATAGGAAACCTGCTTACTTACCGCATGTGATCAAGCCTGGACCATACTATGAGACATCCGAGATCCAAAAACCTTCCCATATTCTCCCTACCCAGGAAATCTGAATCCTCAAGCGACCAATCTCTCAAACAAGCAAAAGGTGGAAGCCTAAGAAAGAATATAAGGTTGGGGATTTAGTCTTGGTTGATAAAGATCCCATACGTGTCAGGATTCATGGAAGGGTTGCAGCTGACTATTACTACATTGCTAAACTTAACGACGAACTTTGGCCTCAACTGGTCAAATTAAGTCGTATCACCTCCTTCCTCAAGACTTGACATTGTATCATATGCATGGTAGAGTAGGATGCATTTGCATGCTGATTTATGCATTAGAGATAACATCATATGATGTTTCTCATGGTAGATAGATGCATATTTGCATATTTTATTTTTTGTTGATTTTATGGCCTAACATCTAGCATGTGCGATCATGAGACGCCGCGAAAGCATGTGCCCCATGTTTTTTCATTTATTATATGTGCAGGTGACAGGTTTATGGTAACCAAGAGATTGCTGGAGTTCTTGTGACCTCTCGTTCAAGTAGCTTCGCCCACTTCTTCGAGAGATCACATCCCAATTGGAGCCAAATGTTACCCCACCATTTTGTGGGTGTTATCCCTAAGAAAAAAAATCTCCAAGATGGCCCTTAGTCGGCAACCCCTTGCAGCCACCAGCTCTTCGCACCCTGAGCCATCCATGTAATCCCTCGCCTATTTGCCATGATCGTATGTTTGAAGCTAGGCCTCCCAAACCTAAAGGTATGCCTTTTCATTTGGTAAATGGGTACTTTAGTTTGTTTACCCTGGACACTTCTATGCATGGACTAATGGGGGGATACAGCAGAAAGAATGGATTAGGTCTGTGCCCTTGTCCCCTAACCCCTTTTGGATATTAACCTTGCATCCTAGTCCCATGGGATCTCTTTTACTGACCATTTGGCTTTAGGGATGGCATTTAATGAGAAGCCCCAATTTTGGTTGCTTGGTCCCGCTCCCTTATCTGCTTATATTACCCTCTATCCACTCATTATTACCCCATTCATCATTTGTCCCACCTGGGTCCACATTCCTCCACTTCGTCTACATAGGGTTAGCTTGCCCCTTCCCCTTACCCACACCCTGGGTCATGGCCTAGAATGAAGTCCGGAGGTTGATGCAACGAAAATGAGAGATAAAATCATATCTGGCCACATTCAACAAGAAAATGTACCACAAAATACAAAAGATGGTTGGGACAAACACATTTAGCACATGGGAAAAATCTAATACATGAGCTCTACCTCATCATATAGGAACCCATGATTGTCCCAACCCTGGTGGGCAATGAACCACCTTACCTTCAAAGGGAGTAGTCACTGTTATATCTTATACATCATGCTCTCACCCCTTGAGCCCCAAGCAATTAATCAAAAAAAATCATAAAAAGGAAAAATGCATATAAAGAAAGGAGGAAAAATCAAGGTCGGGGCACCTTATATACCACAATTGCTCCCTCCTATATATTACAAACCTAAGAGTGGGCTTCCCACTTATTAGCTACCCTTGTACCCTAGCATGTGATCCAGGGTTGCCCCTTCTCATCCCCTACTTCATTCACATATTTGTCACATGCCACCACCTTTTGAAGGGCGTACCTTGAATATATTATCCCCTTTAGAAGTAGAAACCACCTAATAGGATTCTTGGTTAACCCCATTTGGAGTTTATGAAACATTGGCACATCCCAAAGCCCATTATAGAAGGGCAAGCCAATATGAAGTCCCCACTTCTAGTCCATGATCGGTAAGCTCATTTAATTGATTTCTCTAATGACTTGTTGTACTGGAAGGCTAGGGACGCCATTAGATCTTATGCAATATTGCAGATGGTCTCCATCTTGGGTTTGACCTCCCTATACAAGGTCCTAACCATCCAGATGGCTACATTGGCATATGTAGGGTGTATGTTGAGAGCCATGGGCCTCCACAACAACAAAAAACATTCCATGGATCCCCACAACCATTCTGAGATTGCTTTTCATTCACTTATTGGATGAGGAAGATACACCTGATCTATCATGCCCAGTTGGCCCCATATTTGCACCATACACTTGGTAGATGATCTGGGACTTGCAAAATGATGTGGCATCACATACACCATCATCCTAGCCCGTATAGGCGATATGCAGGCATCTTCGATTTGTTTGGGGACCCATGAGGACACTTGTGTGCCCCCACATGTCATTTGGAGCACCACAGGTTATTACAAGGGGCCAACCCCTTGTCCACTACTTTTGAGGGTCGTACTCTTCATTATGGCACTCATAAACCTCATTAGGCCTCTTACAAGGCCCTACGACATGCACAAATTATTATTTGACCTCTTGAGAGGCTTATTCTTTCATTTATGAACTAGTTTCGTGGGTTTGTCACCAAAAGTTGAATTATTAAAACATTATTTTACTTTTGGGGCTCCTGTAGGCCAAGGAGGCTAATTCGAACTCCTAATTAGTGTATAAATACAGGTGAGATGAGTTCATTTGCTCATCATCACTTTGGATTGGATCTTTTCTCTCTCTTGAGAATTTTGCACTTTTTCTAAAGGATGAATTGGAGCTTTGTGGATGAATTTTGATGTGTGGATATTGGTCTATCTCATCTTGGAGTCTCTTTTGTCAATCGTGGATGGTTGGATATATTATGCTACATGTAAGTACATGCTTTTTAATGTTATTCTTGTTTTATTTTGTCATATACACTGGACTGGGATTTGCTCTATTTTTAGGGCTAATTGTTTCATTCATTTACTACTTTAAATTGTGGAATTTTGTCTCTATTATAACATCTCTCAATGTATGGGCCATGTAATGTGAACGAAATCTCCTAAGGATAATTCTAACAACGAATTGACCTTAATAAGCCATCTCCTTTGCACATCGAAATATAAAAGCTGCAAGATTGCTTCTCTTTGACCTAGAAGGCTAGCGAAGTAATCTTGAGGCCTCCTTAACCAAGAACCAAAGGCCCTCACTCATATTCATCATAGACTCCATTCTCCCAAGACTAAGGCACTGATCTACCAAGAGGTGGTCACCTAAAATCACAGTTTTTTCACGTTTTCCTAGATCTAACCAAGTTGGGTCACCTAGGGCATCATTTTACTGACAAACTATCCCTCCAAAAATTTCAAGCTCCTAGGGTCTCCTACGCTGGTGTTTCCTCAAGGCCTCCTCCAATTTTGAAGCCATTCCAATAGTGAAGTTGGGAGAAAGGCCAAGCCCTAGCTCCGAGATCAAACTTTGCCCTAGCATCCCCAAGGCTAGTACCTCATATGATCAATTCGATACTTTCAAGTGAAAATTCTTTCTTTGATCATTTTCCCCACCTTCTCTAGTGTAAGAACATCATTGGTTGCCATACTCATTCCCCTAACCCTAGACTAGATCCGCTTGGTCCCATGTGGTCTCGTTCCTTTGAAAAGACAATTGTTCAAGAACCATCCAAGATACCAATTTCAACAAGGATTTTAGGGATTGGGAAATTCCTTCATATGTCATACCCCCTAAACCTAACACTCAAATCCTTCCTCCCTTTCCCTAGGATACATTGTACCTTGTTTAGAAAGCAAGCAAGCTCCATCCTTCAAGCTCTTCTGGGAAAGGGATTATGTGGGTAGCACATCCATTAATTGATTTATCCTTTGTCGGTGACTCTATAACATACCGGTTCTCCTCCCATCGGTGACGTCTATAAATAGGAGGCAGCCTTAGGTGAGGTAACAGTGAGTTAAGTCTCCATTTGTTGCCCTTGGTCTAGCATTTGCCCTTTAGGTCCCCTGCTAGTTTGAGCAGTAATAGGGACCACACAACCAAAATCGAGGTTTCCCATGTAGTGCCACTCCTAAAGCCCTCAACCAATAGGGGAGATTCCACAGGACTAGGAATACAAGGTTAACCATCAAGTTGGACAAGGGAACAAGAGTACAGACGAAGCCCATTCTTTCCGCTAAATCCCCCCTCCATTAATCCACACCCAGAGGTATCTATGATAAGTAAGCAAAAATACCCAACTACATAATGAAAGTCATACCTTCGGGATGGAAGGCCCACCTTCAAACACACAATCATTACAGATGGGTGAGGGCACATAATGGTTGGCTCCAGTGGCGGAGATGGTGGCACATTGAGCTATCTGGGGGCTACAAGGGGTTGTTGGTTGTCGGCTAAAGACAATCTAGGAGAAAAGTTTCTCTTATGGGTGTCACCCATAGGTGGTGGGTGACATCTAGCTCCAACTAGGACATGAGAACACCAACAATCTCTTGGGACCGCAAATTTGTTACCTGCACATCAAAGACTAAGCACACCACGCAGCATGTTTTGGTGGCGTCTTATGATCGCCCATGCTTTCGTTAGGCCATAAAAAATCAACAAGAAATAAAATTTCATTCTAAATGCACCTAATCTAAATTGAGAATAGAATATGATGTTAGTGTTAATGCAAAGATCAGCATGCAATGCTTCCCACTCTAATATGCATATTACATCATACAAATACTAAGTGTAATCACAGATCCAATGCAATCAACATATCATCCAGTCAATATGAGAACAACTAACCCTCTGGTTACTCATGCAATAGATCCAAAGGCAAGGGCAGGAATGGCTATATGAAAGGTCACAAGGGCGGGAGGTGGGAAAATAGAATGACCACACATGGAGTATCACAGGGGAAGAGGCAACAAAGTGAGGTAATCTACTCCACAGGATCCTTTCTCCAATCAAAAGATAGAGATATCAAAAAGTCAAGCTCATAAACCTCCGACGGATGGCAACCTTAGGCATATCATCCCCATCATGGTCTTTATCTTTCATATCGCGCTTTATGGCCACCATAGGGTCATGATTGGATGGAAAGGGAGATTGATGACATGGGGAGACACAACAGGCGAATTGCTCATGATGACCATATTCAGGCAAGGGAAAGGATTATTTATTACAAGAGGGGTTGAGGAAAGGGTCCACATGCAACTCAACTACAATCCTAGGATTGTGAAGCGAGACAAGGGTCCTATTGATATCCTCATCATTGGTGTCATAGATAGGGACCTTGTCAAAATGATTCCCGTGAACCTCCCATTTCCCTTCTTCAATATGCAAGTTGTCGCTGATATCAATGTTTAAAGGGGTTACAAGATCACCTTCTCCAAGGTCTTCAAAGAATGGATTATCAGAAATAGTATCCTCAGAAAATGTAGGGTTAACATCAACTTCACTTTCCATAGACTCATCCTCCCTATCACACGTGTTCTGAAATTTATTTTCATCACCCTTTTCGTCATGTGGACCCAGGGAGGACCCTCCTTCCTGCTCATCATCTAGATTCCAAGGTCATTGTTACCCACCACCTGTGGGTAATACCCATAGGAGAAATTTTTCTCTCCTGAATTATCTTCAGTCGGCAGCGAGCAGCCCCTTACAGCCACCAGATAGCTCGATGTGCCACCATCTCTGCTACTTGAGCCAGCCATTATGTACCCTCGCCCATCTGTTATGATCATATGTTTGAAGGTGGGCCTTCCAACCCAAAAGGTATGGCTTTCATTATGTAGTTGGGCCTTTTTCTTACTTATCATGGACACTTCTGAGCATGGATTAGTGGGGGGGTTCAATGAAAAGAATGATTTTGGTTTGTAATCTTGTCCCTTCGTCCAACTTGGTGGTTAACCTTATATCCAAGTCCCAAGGGATCTCCTTTATTGGCTAATAGATTTAGGAGTGGCAATACATGGGAAACCCCGATTTTGGTTGTGTGGTCACGCTTCCCGACACCAGATACATCACTCCCCTCCACTCATTATAACCCCTTTTCACATATTTCCCCTCCAAGTCCACATTTGTCCATTGGGTCCACAAGGGGGTAGCCTCCCCTCTCCTTGTCCACACTTTGGGTCAGGTCTGGAACAATGCCCCGAAGGTTGATGCAACTAATGGGAAAGTTAAAAGCACAATTTGGCCACTTACAACAAGAAATGTACCATACAATGCAAAAGATGTTTGGGACATAGAAATTACGCATGTGGGTAAAAGCGAAACATGAGCTCTACCCCTATCATTATGGGCATCACCCTGGTTCCTAGGGCCCCTTATTTGAGCCCCCTGCATCATTAATGAACCCATGATTGTCGCAACCCCTGGTGGGAGATGAATTGCTCAAACCTTCAGGGGGTATCCACAACTATATCATTCACGTCATGCTCTCATTCTCTGGAGCCCTAAGCAATTAAATAAAAGAAAAATCAATAAAAGGCAAAAGTCATATGAAGAAAGGTGGAAAAATAAAGGCCAGGGTAACTCATCTACGACGATTTCTCCCTCCCACACCTATAGACCCAAGTGTGGGCTTCCCTCATTATAGCTACCCTTGTATCATGGCATGTGGCTTGGAGCCTTCCCTGTTACCCCGCTTTATTCCATCATTATATCACGACACATGCCATATGACAGATGTACCATGGGCCTGTCACTCCCTTAGAGGTTGAAACCACTTAATAGGTCCTTGATTAACCCCCTTCTTGAACTTGGAGACACCTGTACACTCCAAAGACCATTATGGAAGGGCATGCCACTATGAAGTGCCTGTTACCCACCATTTTGTGGGTGATATCCCTAGGAAAAAATATTTTCTCCAAGATGGTCCTCAATCGATAGCCAGCAGCCCCTTGCAGCCACCAACTATCTCATTGTGCCATTTCTCTGCACCTAAGCAAGCTATGTGGCCCCTCATCCATTTGCCATGATTGTATTTTTGAAGGTGGGCTTCCCAAACATAAAGGTATGCCTTGTCATTTGGTAATTGAGTATTGTAGGTTTCTTATCATGAACACTTTTGGGCATGGATTATTGGGAGGATTCGGTGAAAAGAGTGGGCTCGGTATATGCTCTTGTCCCTTAGACCCCTTTTGGATGTTAACCTTGGATTCTAGTCCCATGGGATCTCTTTTACTGACTATTTGGCTTTAGCGATGGTATTTCACAGGAAACTTTAATTTTAGTTGTGTGGTCCCGCTCCCTCATCAACATATATTCCTCTCTTTCCTCTCATTATTACCCCATTCATCATTTCTCTCACCTGGGTCCACATAGGGCTAGTTCTCCCCTTCCCCTTGCCCACACCTTGGGTCAAGCCTGGAATGATGCCCCAAAGGTTGATGTTGTTAAAAAGAAAAGTAAAAGCATAATTGGCCACATTCAACAGGGAAGTACCACAAAATGCAAAACATGGTTAGGACAAACACATTTAGCACATGAGCAAAAGCAAATACACGAGCTCTACTCCATCTTCTTGGCCATCACTCTAGTTCCTACAAGCTCTATGAGCCACCTTCATCATATAGGAACCCATGATTGTCCCAACCCTTGGTGGGCAATGAACTGCCCTACCTTAAAAGAGGGTATCCACTGTTATATCTCACACATCATGCTCTTACCCCTTGAGCCTTTGAGAAGTTAATTAAAAAAAATCATAAAAAGGAAAAAGGAATTAAAAAAGGGTGGAAAAATCAAGGTCGGGGCACCTCAAGTACCACGATTTCTCCCTCTTATACATTATATACTCAAGTATGGGCTTCCCTTTCTATTAGCTACCCTTGTACCCCCTACTCCATCCACCTCTTTATCACATGTCACCATCTTTTAAAGGATGTACCTTGGACATATTATCCCCTTTAGAAGTATAAACGACCTAATAGGGTACTTGGTTAACCCCATTTGGAGTTTGGAGACATTAGCACATGCCAAAGCCCATTATGGAAGGGCAGGCCATTATGAAGTCCCCACTTGTGGTCCATGGTTTGTAAGCTCTTTTACTTGATTTTCTTGATGATTGGTTGTACTGGAAGGCTAGGGGACGCATTGGATCTTATGTAGGATTGCAGGTGGTCTCCATCTTGGGTTTGGTCTCCCTATAGGGGGTCCTAACCCTCCAGAGGGCTACATTGGCAAATGTAGGGTGTTTGTTGAAAGCCATGGGTCTCCACAGCAATAGAAAACACTCCATGGATCCCCTGAGATGTTCAGAGATTCGCTCGAGATCCACCTATTGGACGATGAAGATGCACCTAGTTCACCTTTGCCCAGCCAAACCCACAGATGTACCATGCACTTGGCAGCTGACCCCGGACTTCTAGGATGATGTGGCATCACCTACACCATCATTGGAGCCCTTACAGATGGTCTACATGCCTCTTCAACTCATTTGGAGACCCATGAGGTTATTATTGTGCCCCCACACCCACTTGAAGCACCACAGGTTTATTGTTTGGAAAACAAAGGGCCAACCCCTTGTCCATCAATTTTGAGGGTCCTATTCTTCATTATGGCACCTTTAGAGCTCACTAGGCCTACTGGAGGTCCCTGCGACATGTATTGTTTATCATTTGACCTCTTAAGAGGCTTACTATTCCATTTATGAGCTTGTTTGGTACAGTGTTTAAAAAGCAGTTGAGCCAGTTGTGCCGCGCCATACCCCTAGTCAATCTGGCTCGGCAGAAAAACCGGTCCGGTGGTCGGTTTGTTACTGAACTAGCCGAGCCGATCACCAACTCGGCCGATTTGGTAACAAACCGGTCAGCTCAGTGGAGCTCGAGTTAAACCGGCCGAACCGGCTAGCAACGCCCAAACACACCCAAGGATGCCTTTTGGAGGGAAAAACAGACCCCAAACTTGATTATAATTTGGTTTTAGGTTATCTTTAAGGCCATTTACATCTCCCAAACCTATAAAAGCTACCCAACCCCCTCACATTTCCTCACAGGTATCTCATTGCATTTGTGTGAGAATTTGTGAAGAGTTGTGAAGTTTGTTTTTGGAGCAGTAGTGAGGAGTTTTGGGCAATCATTGGAACAACAGTGAAGAGCTTCTTGGGCAGATATTGGAGCAGCATTGAGGAGTTGGTTTGTTGGAGCAGCATTGAGGAGGCGGTTTGTGCCTAGAGGTTTTTTTTTCACTTCTAAAATCTGATTTTGCTTCTTCTTTTTTTGTGCAAATTTGGAAATTGAAAAGAGTTTTTTTTTAAAGAAATGAACATTGAAGCATTGTTTTTTTTTGTTTTCATTTTCATATTTTTTCCTTTCATTTCCAAATCCAAATATCAGAAAATGGCTCTGAGAATGAAAGATGTTGCTTGGGCATATGCTAAAATGATTGATAATCAAATACATTGCAAATTTTGTCATAGAAAAATTAAGGGGGGTGGAGGGGGTATTCATAGGATGAAACAACACTTGGCTGGTGTTAGAGGCCAAATTACTCCATGTGAAGCATCATCAACACAAATTGGGGAGATTAGGAAAAAGTTGCTAGATAACTTTGAGAAGTTTGAGCAAGAAAAGCTAGGCAAAAAGAAATAGAGGCTGAAATTGGGAGGAAACGAAGTATAAAACAAATGATGGCTGCCAACCCCAATTTTGATTATGAGGGCTTTTAATCTAGCACTAATGCATGCAACCCCTTTCGCTATGTTCCTACCTCTTTGGAATCTATTCAAGAAAAGGGTAAGGGTAAAATGAAAAAGAAGGGTGATATCAAAAGTTATTTCACACCCTCCTCTCCCTCTGATAGTGCACATGTTCCTCAAGCTAATAGAGGTCATATGCAACCCACTTTAGATGACCATTGGAAGAAAGAATTGAGAGATATTTAGCTAGAGATGGTGGTCTGATGTTGTGATCCCCTTCAATGCTTCTTGTTCACCATATTATGAACCTATGTTTGATGCCATATTTGTTGCTAGAAAGGGCTTCAAAGGCCCTATTATGCATGAGTTAAGGGAATCTCTTTTGCAGAAAGAAGTTTCCTCCATTGATGAATATTTGAAAGATTTCAAAATCTCATGGGGCAAAAAATAGGTTGTACCATCATATCAAATGGATGGACTGATCAAAGGAACCATACCATCATAAACTTTCTTATCTTTTGCCCACAGAGAACCATGTTTCTAAAATCAGTTGATGCATCTGATAGGGTGAAAGAAGCACACTTCTTGTTTCAGCTTTTGGATGAGGTTGTTGAAGAGGTGTTCAATTCATCACAGATAATGCCTCTACCTATGTTCCTGCTGGTAAAATGTTAGAGGAAAAACACAAAACCATCTTTTGGACCCCATGTGCTGCACATTGCATAGACTTATGCTTGAGGATATTGGCAAAATAGATTGGATCAAGAACATTGTAGAGCATGCCAAAAGCATAACAAAATATATCTACAATCACTCATGGATTTTGAGCTTGATGAGAAAACACATACGGGTGGGATATTATTAGGTCTGCCATCACTAGATTTGCAACTCATTTTTTGACATTGCAATCTATGCTTTCCAAACATATAAACTTGCAAAAGGTGTTTTCCACTAATGAATGGAATGAATTTCAATGGCCTCGCAAACAAGATGACAAAGATGTGAAAAAAAAAGTTAATGAAGAAATAGTTTGGAAAAGGGAAATAGAGATTGTGAAGGTTGTTGGGCCCCTGGTTAAGGTGTTGCGAATGGTGGATGGGGAAAGATTGGCTATGGGCTTCGTTTATGAGGCTATGGATCAAGCAAAGGAAAAAATAAAGGCAGTATACAAGGATAGAGTGGCTACGTCTGGGCCCATTTGGGAAATCATTGATCAAAGATGGAACAATCAACTTTGTCGCCCTATACATGCAGCTGGATTTTTTTCAAACCCAAGGTATCATTATAAAGCTTTGGAGGCAGAAGCTTTGATTGGGGAGGTTAGAGATGGATTGGTTGACTGCATTGACCGCATGTTCCCTAAGGAGAGTGATCGCTGGGATACACCGACAGATCACTTGTTTCAACAAAGCCACAGGTACCTTTGGCAAGAACCTAGCAAGGATTGCAAGGGAAGCAGATGAGTCAAGTAAACAAACAATTTCAATTTTCAAATTCTTATTTTGTTAAATTGTTTATAATTTGAAAGTTGGATATAATTTGTTCAGCTAACTCATTACACAACTATGTTTTTTGCAGCACAATGGTGGGAGGCATTTGGTAGCCATTGTTCTTAATTGTAGAAGTTTGGAATCTGTATTTTGAGTCAAACTTGCAATGCCACTGGGTGTGAGCGCAATTGGTCTGTCTTTGAGAGGATTCACATGAAGAAGAGAAACCGTTTGAACCAAAAACAATGAAATGATTTAGTCCATGTCCAATACAACCTCTAGCTAATACACAACCAATTGCTGAACAAAAGACCTGATACAAATCCCATTGTGTTGAAAGATATTGATCCAACATCAAATTGGGTAGTGGAGAGTCATCCAGCAGAGTTTGATTATGACAAGGATATTGGTATTGATTTGGATTTACAGGCAGAGGCATTAGTTGAACATAATATTCAGTTGAATGTAGATCCACTTGTACCAAGCCCAGTCCCAAGTCCTTCCGTTGTAGGCACTTCCTCTACATAGCCATGACAGAAGTGTGTATCTCGTCTATCTAATCGTGCAGTTGCTGCACCTGCTAGTGCTACTACTTCTACAGTTGCAGTTGGAGATGGTGATGAGGAGGAGCCATGAGTTTCCCTGTATGACTCTAATTCAGAATCTGAGCCAAATGATGTTGGCTTCTCTTGCAGTAGCTAGTAGTACTGGTGACTAGTGATGTTTTACAGTTTACTTTTGTTGTAGAGGCCATTTAGAGCTTGGTTACGTGTTTTTGTTTTGATTTTTATATCATGTATGTATTGGACAATGCACTGGGTGCCATTTTGATATAATGGATATATTCATGAGCCTACTTTGATCATATGTATCTTCTCTCTATATTCTAATGCTTTGTTTTTGGAAACATGAATGAAAATCTTTAAAATTACGCTTTTTCATAAATAAATAAAAAATATTTAATGTATTTTTTACAACGACCGAGTCATTGGAATCAAATCCGCCGAGTCTATACGGAGTCGGAGTCGAAACTGACCCTCGACCTGTTCCGAACCCGAGTCGGACTTTTAAAACATTGTTTTGGTGGGTTTGTCACCAAAAGTTAGGTTATTAGCACATTATTTTATTTTGGGGCTTATGTAGAAGTAAGAGAATAATTCGAACTCCTCATCAGTGTATAAATACAAGTGAAATGAGTTCCTTTTTTCATCATCACTTTGGATTGGATCTCTCCTCTTTAGAGAATTTTGCACTTTTTATGGGATGAAGAATTGGAGCATGAATGAATTTTGATGTTTGGATTGAAGTATTTTTTGTCTTGGAGCTTCTTTATTGTCAAATGTTGATAGTTGGATATGTTCTATTACATGTAAGTAACACTTTTAATGCTATTCTTCTTTTACTTTTGTCACATGCATTGAGTGGGATTTTCGCTATAATAGGGCTAATTGTTGCATTGCATAATTGCAAATTTGTGGAATTATTTTTTCTTTATAGCATCTCTCAATGTTTGGGCCATGTATGTGAATGAAATCTCCTAGTGATAATTCCATAGGGGAATTGATCTTGATAAGCCATCTCCTTTGCCAAGCGAAGTATAAAAGTTTTGAGGTCTCTTCTTCTTGCCCTAAAGGTTGAGCGAAGAAGTCCTCAAGGCTTCCTTGATCGAAATACAAAGTCTTTTCTCATCATTATCCTAGGCTCCATTCTCCCCAGGATTAAGGCACTGATCCTCATATAGGTGGTCACTCAACAAATCTATTTCTTCACCTTTCCCTCCCTCTTTTAGGTCTAGCCAAGTTGGGTCACCTAAAGCATCATTTTTTCGACAAAATAGCCCAAGAAAAAGTTTGATCTCCTAGCCTCTTGTTGATTTGGGGTAGCATTGGATGTGCTCTAGCCACGAAATTTGGTGGAGAGGTTGGGGCACATGAGATTTCCAATACCCAGAAAGGGTTTGGGCAGATTCTAAACAGTTCAGGAGATATTAAAATAATTAATATTTTTAATGGAGTTCGTAAGTCTAAACTTAGGGAAAATAAAATATTAATGTGGATTAATATGAAACTATGTTAGAATGGTCCAAAAGACATGGATCAAGCCAGATCTAATTTTAGCCATTGATTAGGGACTTAATCTAGGCCATTGATATGTCAACAGGAAAAGTATAAGAGGAGGCTTGAGGGTCACTTAGAGAGGACATCAGATGATCAGTGATTCTATTCTCTAGAGCGGGATTTGCTAAGAGAGATGGAATCAATGATCGGGGGAGCACCTGAGGGGCATTGAGTACAGAGAAATAGAGAACGCAGAGATTGCGCTGGGAGAGCAGCGCAGCAGCCAAGGAGAGTGACACGGAGACAGCAAGGGCTCACGCAGGGCCACGCAGAGGCAGCCAAGTGCTGCGCAAAGCACCAGAGAGGCCAACGTAGCTGACGCAGAGGCTCCCAAAGCTGACGCGGGGCCTCCTGGAGCTGACACAGGGCCAACGTGAGACAGAGAGGGGATGACGCAGTCCAAATTGGGCAAACATTAGGGTTGTAGAGCAGTTTTGTGCTGAGGAGCTACCGGAAGGATTTTCCGGGGTTTTAGCCAGGAGATTTCTCTCAAACTGTGAGGTATAGCTGCTAAGGAAATTCTCTGTTGGGTAGGCCAGTTTCGGCACCCAGATTGTACTCTGATATTGCTTAATAAGAAAATCCTCAAATAGCTGCACTGGTTTTCCTGCACTGGGTTTTTTCGGGGACATTGGTCGAAAAATAATGGTGTCATGTGGTACGTTTGTTTTTGTTTCTTTTAGTTGTTGGTCTATAATATGTTGAGCATGCAATGGTGTTTATTTTCAATATTTACTTTGTAAATAACTTGTTAAAGAAAAAAATAACAAGTAGGTAGGAATAAATCAGAAAAAGTGCATGAAGGGTTTCTAACTAAGGAAAATTAGAAACTTCAACATGGTATCGGAGCATGCATGCAGATCACAGGAGGACTGAGGACATCAACCAAGCGGAGCAATAGCAGCAGAAAATAGTTGTCTCAAGGTAACATTAGTTGTTTCTAGCAGAGCAACAACAAGGGAAAGGTGATGCAGTGCCTGCATCATCAAGGGTGAGCTGGGAAGAGGCAGCGCAGAGGCTAAGGAAGGCAAAGGGAGCTTCACACAGAGCCACGCAGTAGCTGGCAGGGCTGACACAGTTGACTAAGGAGGCCAGGTTGTTGGTGTCGGGATTGCGCAGAGCCTGGGAGCTCTCACCTTCAAGTTGTTGGGGTTTAGAAGGCTGTGGGAATATTGCAGAGTGGAGCTGGTGAGGTACTGTAGTCAAAACAGTACCTGACAGAGCAAGGCCAAGAGGAGTTGCTACTGAGGGTTTCTAGCTGAGGAACCCGGATCAGTGGTGCGGTTGCACAAGACGATCAGAGTAGGGGGCATCTCGACAGCGACAGAAGGATTTCCAAGAGGAAAATCAGGACTCAGAGTGTTAATTTTAGGTATGTTCTATGCTTAGAGCAATTTATTTCAATTTTCACAATTAGCTCAATATCTTTTCCAGATTAGCAATCACATCAGCATTAAAGTAAACTACAGATAGAACATAAACATAAATAGCAGAAGACAAGCCAAGACAAGAGGACACAAGATGCAGCGCTAGCCAAGGACAAACCCCAATATGGGGAAAACCTAGATCAATTCTTCTTATATGTTCTTCAATAGTTCAACAGAGAGAGAGAGATAGTACATTTACAACAGAAGTCAACACTTTGACTCATCTAGATAAGAGCATAGATCATCTCTAAGAAGATGATACATGAGATCAGTTGAAGACATGCTCCTTCAACTAATTCTCCAAGGTGACTCCTTTACATATCATTGTGCTGCATTTCGTCATCATGCTGCACCTCACTGCGCTGCACCATGCTGCACCCATCATCACTATGTTGCATCTCATCACGTTTCATTAATCATGATTGTACCCATCAATGTATTGCATTATGTGCCATTGTTGCACCATGTTGCCATACTGACCTATGTGTTGGCTGCATCTTGCTTTCTTGATGTCCCTTGCTTGCTTGTTGTCCCTAGCATGCTTGTTGTCCTTAGCATGCTTACTATTGCATGCTAGCTGTCCCTTGCATGCTACCTATAACATTCCATGTTTGGTGTATTTGCTGCTAAGTATCATACAACTGTCCCAATGTTAGTTAGTTGTCCCTTGCATGCCGCTCTCCTTCGGATACAGATGCTCTAGTTGTTCCGGCAGTTCTGACAGTTACGACTATTCCGGCAGTTCTGGCAATTTCGACTGTTCCGGTTGTTCCAACAATTCTAGTTGTTCCCAGCAGTTCCAGCTTCTGCCCTCTGCGTCAGCTTTCCCGCTTGTTCCAACAGTTCTCGACAGTTCTGACAATTCCGGTTGTTCTCGGCAGTTCCGGCTATTCTTAGCAGTTCCAGCTTTTCTCGGCAATTCCCGACAATTCCGGCAATTTCGGCTTTTCCCGGCAGTTCCAGCAGATCGGCTATTCGCAGTAGCTCCGGCAATTCCGGCTTTTCCCGACAATTCCGACGGTTCCTATCAGTTTCGACTTCTGCCCTCTGAATTAGGGCAGTGTTACCCCTTAGGATCTCTCCTCCTACTAAAAACCAAAGACAATTAGAGAGGAAGAGATCCCAAGTGTGTTGAAATAACTTGAAGGCCACCTCTATTTATACTAAAACGTTGAACACAAGTGGGGTTTATTTGGTTGCTGGCCGACCTTGACTAATTGTCCCATAACACAAATAAATTCATGTCTCCATGAATACTTATCGGGATCGGATGATCTTTAGATCAATCCTACACCTCTCGATGAGAGGGATCCAAGAAAAATATCAGCTTCCATTAATAAGATGACCCACATGGAGTTTGGCCCTAGTTGCCAATTTTAACACTCCCTCTCAACTAGGGAGAACTCCATCCGTTGATCCATATGTCCGACTGTATTATCTCTGCCATCAGTGCCCTGCACTGCTCTGATCCGCTGAGCTCTGCTCTGCTCTGTTGAACCATGAAGAAGAAGAATTGATCGAGAATGTCTCATACCATTCTCTACTGACCCAAAGTCAGTTTCATCTGAAGAGAGTGTGTCACATCCCTCTTATTGACCCGAAGTCAGTTTTATTGATCCCAGATCAATATCACAAGAGAGTGTCTCAAACCACTCATACTGATCCCAAATCAGTTTCATTGATCCCAGATCAATTTCATTGATCTCAGATCAATGTCACAAGAGAGTGTCTCAAACCACTCATACTGATCCCAGATCAATGGAGGTCATCCTAGCATAGGGAGTACAGTAGATACAACAATGCATCCATCGATAATACTACTATGGTCCCTATCCTCATTTCACTGCTCATTGATAAGATGAGAGGTACTTCCCATGAGTCCCAGACTGAATGGGTAGGATGCCTCGACATGAGAACTAATAATCTTGTCCACAGGAGAATGAATCATCCTGTCAGTGGATGCCACAGAGAACTAATCATCCTGGCCCACGGGAGAACTAATCATCCTGTTCCACAGTTGCCATGGAGAACAAATCATCCTGGCCCACAGGAGAACTAATCATCATGTTCCATAGTCGCCACGGAGAAAAAATCATCCTGACCCATAGGAGAACTAATCATCTTGTTCCACAGTTGCCACGGGAGAACTAATCATCCCGGCCCACAGGAGAACTAATCATCATGTTCCATAATTTCCATGGGAGAACTAATCATCTAGGCCCACAGAAGAACTAATCATCCTGTTCATAGCGCACCACCAGGGGAGGGTGAGTCACCCTGTGGTCGTATGTTGCTCCAGTAAGTACCCCAAGCCCCCTAGAGCTCCCAAAGCTCAATGCATGCAACATGTAGGACCCTTATAAGAAGGTCTCTCAGTGACTCCAAGTTATTCAGGAAATTCACAAATTTGATCTTTCCCTATGGCTTTGACAAAATGTCTACGACCTGTACATTAGTCTCAATGCGATGGAGCCTCCTTGCTCATCGACTTACCATATCGCAGATAAGGCAGTATTTGATGTCTATCTGCTGGATCAATCATCGAGTATGGGATTCCTCAATAATCAAATCCCCCCTCTGGTTGTCACAGAGAATCACAGTGGTATTCATCATGTGTACAAACAGCTCACTTAAGAGCCTCTACAACCATGCAGCTTCACACGAGATCATACTCGTAGCTATATATTCGGTCTCGGTGGTGCTTATAGCAACCAACTTTTACTTCATGCTCATGCGTGATATCGAATCAGAATCCAAAGAGAACTAGCACTGAGAAGTTCTCTAGTGATCCTCCACACTGCTTGCCCAGTCAGCATTCACATGCAGTTTCATATTTCCCGCAGTGCATCTCAATCCATGAGAGATTGTGCACCGAAGATATCTCAGAAGATTCTTGGCACCAATCCAGTGAGTCTCAACCAAATATGAGCTCACCATGCAAACTACAAAACATATGTCCGGACAGAAGTTAACCAAGAACATCAACACGAATGAGTTTATGAAACTCAGAGGCATTTCCCAAATCTGGTTCGACATCACTACCATATAAATTTTGAAAGTTAAGATCCTCGAGGTAGTCACAGGCTTGCAGTTTATCATTCCACATTCGGAATCCAACTCCCTCTTACTTCTGCAAATGAGAGGGTTTGCACCTGTCAGAAATAGTTCGTCCTCATAAGGTGTCGGTATGAGAGGTCTATCATCCACAACCTTTGGCTAATAGTATGGATCGGTTTAACTCCTAGTGAATCTCAACTTCATCAGACAACTATCAATCCTCTCATACTACACCCGGGGTGTTTTTCTTCAAGACATAGAGGGATTTCTTCCACCTGTATACATGATATTCCTGATCATGAATCTCAAACTCCTTGGGTTGTTCCAAACTTGTGGACTTTCTGCATGAGGGGAATGGTCCCCTTATAAGATTTTCCTTCGGTATATCTCAGACATGTACGTTCATTCTCTACTTGAATTCAGAAATCCCTATCACCATTTGAATCACATTAGGTAGGGCCCCATAGGTAGACCTCGAGTGTTATAGATGCAATATGTCAATTGAAATGATCCCCAATCGACCATCCTGCAATTTGATTCAAATTGCCAACCCTGAACCCATGAGAAAAAGCATCTTTGAATATTATATTTTTTAACAGGTACCTTTCTATCAAAGAATGCCACCCTAAAACCTTTGACTTCCATTTTCAAGATGGACACCGGGTTCTTCTTGCGATCAGGTACATAAAAGAGACTCTGTAAATGAATCGAGTTACCCTTATTGAATTGAGAATTAACATTCCCTACACACTTTCCGGGATAGGTGGCATTGGCTGCAAGTATAATCCCACAATTGTTTCCATCTCTACCAAATGAGACAGTGCACCCATCTATCTGATGAAGTGCCTTGAAGCACTACAATTTATAAGCCAAATTACCAAAGAATCTGAAGGAGAGGGCCAATACAAGATAACGCTTCTTTATCTTATCAGAAACAACATTTGATTCTTCATACCTGGGGTTCCTTGCTTTCTATGAAAAGTCGGCCATTTCCTTGATGACCTCCATTACCTATCATTCCTTTGGTCATTGAAGATGTCCCTAGAATGATTGTTATCATCATCAAGTGATGTGTCCCTACCATTCAGACACTCCTTCGCATAATGGCCAAACTAGTTATCTGCCTTTCCTTCTACCCTAAGATAAAGTGTTCCAATGAAGTGATCTATATTCGGCTGCACCATTCTAATAATATTCTTTGCTTCAACTTCACGCTTGGTGAATTTGAAGAGGGATGAGGAATTCCACTGATCCTTTTGTCCTTTCCCAACTGTCTTCGGTGATTGCTCTTTCACTTTTGCTTAGGCATTATCTTCACCTTAGCTCTGATACCATGTTAATTTTAGGTATGTTCTATGCTTAGAGAAATTTATTTCAATTTTCACAGTTAGCTCCATATCTTTTCCATATTAGCAATCACATCAGCATTAAAATAAACTGCAGATAGAACATAAACATAAATCGCAGAAGACAAGCCAAGACAAGAGGACACAAGATGTGGCCCTAGCTAGGGACAAACCCCAATGTGGGGAAACCCTTGATCAATTCTTCTTATATGTTCTTCAATAGTTTAGCAAAGAGAGAGAGAGAGATAGTGCGTTTACAATAGAAGTCAACACTTTGACTTATCTAGATAAGAGCATAGATCATCTCTAAGAAGATGATACATGAGATCACTTGAAGACATGCTGCTTCAACTAATTCTCCAAGGTGACTCATTCACCTATCGTTGTGTTGCATTTTATCATCATGCTGCGCCTCACCGCACTGCACCATGCTGCATCCATCATCACTATGTTGCATCTCGTCATGCTTCATTAATCATGACTGTACCCATCATTGTACTGCATTATGTGCCATTGTTGCACCATGTTTCCATCCTGACCTATGTGTTGGCTACACCTTGCTTGCTTGTTGTCCCTTGCTTGCTTTTTTTCCCTAGCATGCTTGTTGTCCTTAGCATGCTTGTTGTTGCATGCTAGTTGTCCCTTGCATGCTAGCTATAACATTGCATGCTTGGTGTATTTGCTGCTAAGTACCATATAATTGTCCCAATGTTAGTTAGTTGTCCCTTGCATGCTGCTCTCCTTCAGAGACAGATGCTCCAGCTGTTTTGGCAATTCCCGATAGTTCTAGCAGTTCGGGCAGTTCTAGTTGTTCCCGGTAGTTCCGGCAGTCCCGGCAATTCTGACTTTTCCGACTTTTCTGGCAGTTCCAGCTTTTCCGACTTTTCTGGAAGTTCTAGCTTTTACGGCTTTTCTAGCAGTTCCAGCTTTTCCGGCAGTTCCAACTTTTCTACCTTTTTTGGCAGTTCCGTCTTTTCCAGTGTTTCCGGCAGTTCCATCTTTCTACCCTCTGGATCAGGGCAACGTTATTCCTTAGGATCTCTCCTCCTACTAAAACCCAAAGACAAGTAGAGAGAGGAAGAGATCCCAAGTGTGTTGAAATGACTTGATGGCCACCTCTATTTATACTAAAACATTGACCACATGTGGGGTTTATTTGGTTGTTGACCGACCTTGACGAATTGTCTTATAACACAAATAAATACTTATCAAAATCGGATGATCGTTAGATCAATCCTACACCTCTCGATGAGAGGGATCTAAGAAAATATCAACTGCCATAAATAAGATGACCCACATGAATTTTGGCCCTAGTTCCAATTTTAACAAAAATATATATAGATTATGTGCTAGAGATATTATAAAAAAAAAATTATTTGTGCACGAGAGTAATGATCAAGTAATTAAATTATGCATTGGTGTGAGAGATACTCAAATATCCATAGACAAATAGTTAAGGGTACGTAAATATATAAGTGCAATCAAATTTTTTCATGTATGGTCCATACATAGATCAAGCTAGCATGTAAGGCTCAGAAGTTGGTCCTCGACCCTTCCAAGCATCATTAGTGCATTAATAACTATAGGCACACTCATGATTTTTTGTAAGAGAACTATGTTGGGATGTGTTATATTCTTTCCATGAGTAATCTACGTAGTGAACTGGGGGGGCAGAGCCAGCCTTGTCTGGGGGGTTTGAGGGGGCGGGTAGCCCCCCTCTACGGGGTTCGGGGCAACGCCCCGAGAAAATTTTTTTTGGACCCTAGATTAGGTTGGGCGAACCTACCTATGGTTTTTCGGTCCATGGTTTTGGATGTGATGGTTTTCGGTCCATGGTATTGGATGCTTTGGCATGTATAAATAAGTATTGTAACATTGAAAGGAATATAATGAAAAAATCAAGCTGGTAGTCTCGGTTTTGAGATCCAGTGGGAAATCTCTGTGTATATGTGTTTTATGTGTTATGCTCTCGCATTTTTATTTTTCCTGTTGATTTAGAATTTGTATGCAGGTAATTTCTGTACGGGGTTAAAACCTACATTTGGTATCAGAGCTGTTTTGGCTTCAAGGGGACGCCTTTGTTGCTAAGGGGTTTCGCTCGGGCCTGTGGTAGACCCTGTTCAGTGGGAGATCTATGAGATCGATTTTAGTGGTGAAAGAAGATGGCGAGCAGCGGAAAGATAGAGATTGAGAAGTTCAATGGTCAGAGTTTTGAGTTGTGGAAACTCAAGATGGAGGATCTGTTGGTGGATAAAGTTCAGTGGATCGCGGTAGATCTGGGTACTAAACCAACGGGAGTGACAGATGAAGAATGGAAGAAGCTGGATCGGAAGGCAAAGAGCACAATACGATTGTGTGTCTCAGATTCAGTATTGTTGAATGTATCACGGGAAGCTACGGCGAAGGCTTTATGGGACAAGTTAGGGACTTTGTACCAATCTAAGTCTCTGGTGAATAAACTGTTCCTGCGGAAAAAGCTGTATAACCTGAGGATGAAAGATGGAGACTCGTGACAGAGCATCTAAATGTGTTTAATACTGTGGTAAGAGTTAGCATCTATTGATATTAAAATTTCAGATGAAGATAAGTGCATTAGTTTGTTGTGTTCTCTACCAGATTCGTGGATAGTCTGGTTATTGCAATAGGTAGCAATGTAACTACCTTGCAGTTTGATGAAATAGTCTCATCCCGTCTGACTGAGAGATGAGATGGAAAAATATGGAGAGCCAGAATGGTGATGCCTTGTCTATATGAGGACGGTCCCAGAACAGAAACAAAAATAAGTCATCAAGTGGGAGATCTAAATCTCCAGGAAACTTATAAAGGTGGTGTGCTGGAAATGCAAAAAGGAAGAGCACTACAAAAGGGACTGTAAATCTAAAGCTCCTGATAAAGGAAAGGGATCTGATGATTCTCCTTCTACAAAGGTGAAAGCCACCTCAGATGAAGGTGGGGATATGCACTTGGCTTCTTCAAGTACACATGTAGATCATGAGGCATGGTTAATTGACTTGGGGCATCCTTTCACTTCACTCCCCATAGAGAGTGGTTCTGCGAATATGAGAAATACAATGGTGGTGATGTCTTCTTAGGGGATGATAGGAAGGCTAGAATCATTGGTCACAGAAAAGTAAAGTTGAAGTTGCAAGGTGGAAGGGTTAGAACACTTCCGG
>APFE031108218.1:89580-177755 GCA_000404065.3 Pinus taeda
ACCAGTCCATACTTCTTGTGGAGTCTTATCCTCCAATGCTGATGAAGGTGACCTGTTGACCAAGTAACATGCAGTATCCACCGCCTCTGCCCAGAATTCCTGTCCTAACCCGGCACCACTGAGCATGCTTCTTGCCCTTTCCATCAACATTGTGTTCATTCTTTCTGCGACCCCATTTTGCTGAGGTGTAGATGGAGTAGTCTTCTACCATGCTATACCACACTTCTTACAGAATTCTTCAAATTCCCTGCTGCAGAATTCTCCACCATTATCTGTCCTCAACACCTTTATCTTCTTCTCTGTCTGATTTTCCACCAGAGCCTTAAATTCTTTAAACTTATCAAAGAATTCAGATTTCTTCTTAAGGAAATATATCCATGTATTCCTTGAGAAGTCATCTATAAATGATACATAGTACACAGACTTACCTAGTGATGGAACCTTCACAGGTCCAAACACTTCACTGTGCACAAGCTCTAATATCTGTTTCGTCCTCTTACCACCAGAGGGGAAACTCACCCGATTCTGCTTCCCATATGCACAATTTTCATAGAAATCAAAATCCAGAGAGCTATTACTCATACCTTCTACCATACCTTTACCATGAAGTATTCGAAGGCCCTTCTCTCCATATGTCCAAGCCTTTGATGCCACAGCATGTTCTTCTGTCCAGAGACCACTAGATTTTCTGCTCCATTTTCAGGAACCATAGAACTATTGCACCCGTCAACAACAGTGCTACCTTGCAGCTTGTACAGAGTTCCAATCTGAACTCCCCGCATCAATACTAGTGCTCCTCGGACCATCTTGCAGGTATCCTTCTCGAACACTGTCTTTACACCTGCATCATCCAACTTGCTTACAGAAATCAGATTTCTGGCCAACGCAGGAATATGCAGAACACCCGGAAAGGTTCTAACCCTTCCACCTGTGCAGCTTCAACTTTACTTTTCCGTGACCAATTATTTCTAGCCTTCCTTTCATCTTCCTAAGAAGACCATCACCACCATTCGGTATTTCTCATTACTTGCAGAACCACTATCTACGGGGAGTGAGAAAGGTGAAAGGGATGCACCTGAGTCAATCAACCATGCTTCATGATCTACATGTGTACTTGAAGAAGCCAAGTACACATCCCCACTTCATCTGAGGTGGTTTTCGCCTCTGCAGAAGGAGCATCATCAGATCCCTTTCCTTTATCAGGAGCTTTAGATTTACACTCCCTTCTGAAGTGCCCTTCCTTTCCGCATTTCAAGCACACCACCTTTGTAGGTTTTCCTAGAGATTTAGATCTCCCTCTAGATTTAGATCTCCCACTCGATGACTTATTTTTGTTTCTGTTCTGGGACCGTCCTCGTACATACAAGGCATCACCATTTTGGTTGTCCATATTTTTCCATTTCATCTCCTCCGTCAGCAAGGCTGAGACTATTTCATCAAACTGCAAAGCAGTTACATTGCTACCTATTGCAATAACCAGACTATCCCACAAATCTGGTAGAGAACACAACAAACTGATGCACTTATCTTCATCTGAAATTTTAATATCAATAGATGATAATTGACTTACCATAGTATTAAATGTATTCAGATGCTTTGTAACTAAGTCTTCATCTTTCATCCTCAGGTTATACAGCTTTTTCTGTAGGAACAGTTTATTCACCAGAGACTTAAATCGGTATAAAGTCCCTAACTTGTCCCATAAAGCCTTCGTCGTAGCTTCCCTGATAAATTCAGCAATACTGAATCTGAGACACACAATCATATTGTGCTCTTTGCCTTCCGATCCAACTTCTTCCATTCTTCATCATACACTCTCGTTGGTTTATTACCTAGATCTACCACGATCCACTTATCTTTATCCACCAATAGATCCTCCAACTTCAATTTCCATAACTCAAAACTCTAACCATTAAATTTCTCGATCTCTATCTTTCCACTACTCGCCATCTTCTTTCACCACCAGAATCGATCCCGCAGATCTCCCACTGAACAGGGTCTACCATAGGCCCAAGTGAAACCCCTCAGCAGCAAAGGTGTCCCCTTGAAGCCAAAATAGCTTTGATACCAAATGTAGGTTTTAACCCTGTACAGAAATTACCTACATACGAATTCTAAAACACAGAAAATAAACAATGTGAGAGCATATAACACATAAAACACATTAACAAGATTTCCCAGATCCAAATCGGATACTAGCTTGATTTTTCTTTATATTCCTTCAATGTTACAATACATATTTATACATGCTGAAGCATCCAATACCATGGACAAAAAACCATCGCGTCCAAAACCATGGACCGAAAACCATCACTCCAAAACCATGTGCAAAAAATCATGCACAAAACCATAGGTAGGTCTGCCCAACCTAATATAGGGTCCAAAAACAAAATTTTCCGGGGCACTGCCTCAGACCCCATAGAGTGGGGTTACCTGCACCCCTCAAACCCCCTGTGACCCCCCCAACTACGCAATTGGCGCAACGAAAGGGGGGGATCTACCCCCCTTCTAACCCCCGGGTTAACTATGTCAGCTAGTCACGGAAAGAATATAACACAACCCAACAAAAATAAGACCAAAGAGAGATTTTGTCAATAATATCAAGTTTGATGACTTGAGTATGTTGGCGATCTGGATCATTAGGTATCACATTGTAGGTGGCTACAATATTGTTACAAGTGACAGCTAGTGGGTCTATGCTTCTTGAAAGATAAGGCAATTCCTATTTAACCAAATTCCCCAACATACAATCAGAGGAAGATTCATAGGTTTTTGTGAGGTGGCATGTTGACTTGATAGGCCATGACCCATGTTCAGTGTTAGTCAGCTAAGAAAATCCCTACACTACTGGCCCTTTCGACATCAGTCTGCTGACCGCGGACCAAAGTCTCACCCGAAGCAATATGGGGGGATGCAAGAACCAAGTTTTTGCACCCTGAGATGGTCGTGATGTCAACTTTATACCTTAAACCCTTCCTTCACGTAAATTGATAAACCTTTAGGGCTTATCGATGTACTTTCTCTTTTGTCTCTTAGCACCATTGCGAAGGTAAACGATCGTCCTTCGCACAACCCTAAATGATGATTTAGGCCTTTATGCACCTTTCGTAAATATGCTACTGTATAAGTTCCCAAATTATCTCAAGTGTTCACCAACTTTATCATACAATTAATATTGTCTTTGCGTAAACATATATTCTTACTTGCATTAAATAATAGATAGAAACGGATATATTTGCACATCAAATTAGCATTATAACATAAACCCAGAACTTAACATAGCATAATCATATGTGATCCACAGAGGAAAAATACACAGTAATCTCAGAATACTTCTCTTTATTGATGATGCATATTTTCAATACAGACTCTATCTGCCCTACGCACACAACTGCAGGAGTCTGCGCACTTAGCTGCAGACTTCTACCCTAGGCCTCTGCGCACTCAGTTGCAGGGCCTCTTCCTACGGTAAGACTCTCACTCTTATCTATTCACAGACTCATCAAACACTTCTACTTCACTAACTTCTCCTCTTACACTCCTCTAAGACCTCCTTTATATACAATCCCATGGTCCACGGACCAAGGGTGGATCTCTAAAACTGACACAACCTATCTAGACTAAGGGTGGGAAACCATTTTTTACTCTAGATATCTTCACACTCCATGACCACAAAATGTGGATACTTTACATTTATTTATACAAACTTTGGGCCTTCTGCCCCAAAACTTGGGTTTTTAACCCCAAAATTGACCCCCAGCGGACCCGTTCCCAACAAGCCCCCAACACAAACATGCTGACTCGCCCTCAAGTCATTCTATTGGTGTGGTGATCTTGTCACAAAGATATCCCAGCTCAACTTGGACAACTACTACCTCGGCGGTGCACTATGTTTCTGCCTACTTCATCTCCTCGACAAACTGCTCTATCGCTGGCCCTGCGCTGTCTGACTTAATCTTCTACTGAGTCTCCTATAGACTCATCATCTTGCCTTCAATAGTGGCCATGATCAAGTAGGCCTCATCCAACCAAGGCTTCAAGCGAACCTTTAGCGTGACTTCCTTGTGTTGAGCTGCATCTACCTACTCTTTCAACTCTTTGACCTCCTGTAGCTTGGCTAACCTTTGCATGATGGCGACAATGCACGCTGTCGCTTTGACTTCATCGTAGCGCTACTGTAGCTCCCACACTTTTGTTTCCAGTTGTTGTATTGTAGGATCTTCTTGTAGGCAGGTGACTACCTTGAGTGACTTCTCGAAGAGCGTGGGACAATCTTTCACTGTGCTCTCTATTGCTGCTACCGCGTCTTTCACAGTGGTCTCGCACTTCTCTCTGATCTTTGGCAGAATCGAAGGCTAGGCCTTCAACTGCAACTCTGAAATTTTGAGGTTTAGCTCCAGCTGAATCTTTGCCAATCCAATTCATGTGTCATGCACTCTAGCAGCGAGCTTCTGAACCCTCACATCTATCGGCTCAGCCTCGGGAATGCCTAGCTCTAGGATAGTCCTACACACATCAACCACAACTATGGAAATGCACTGGTTCTTGTCTGTAATGTATTTTACAATGTTAAGGGTGGAGTCTCTCTGCACAGTTATTTGGGCATTGTTAACCTTCTGTTCACTGATCACCTGCAGCGCACACTATTCACGGGCCTGAAGTTTCGCGATCATGCTGTCCTACAAAAGGTGAAGTGCCTCATTGGGAAGCACGGCTAGGTTGAGTCTAACTCTCTTGAGGGCGCTGACAGCGAGTCTGTCAGCTTCAGTCTGTTGTAGTGCTCCATCTGATAGCACTAATTCTCTATGATCTGTTGTGCGCAGCATCCCTGCGGCTTTTGAGGTGTCAGGCGCCAAGCTAGTTGATGTCACGCTGGTCTGTATCTATGATGTGTGGATCTGCAACTCGCATAGACCCATTTGTATAGCACCCAACACCTACTATTGTTGCTACTTGAACTATTGCAGAAGTTTCACAGTGGCATCCCCCATCGGGTCCAGAGACGTCTTTATAGCCTTAAACTCCTTTCATGGCCCTACTTTCTCTGGATCTCTGGTGTGCTTGGTGTGGAATGGAGTTGTCTCCAGGTCGGCTCCTCCTTGCTCCATCTGATCATCTTATTCCTTGGTCTCTAGGGAAGGCGACTTCTAACTCCGGTCAAAGTCGTGCTCCTCTTCGCCTACCTATCCACCCGACTACTGTGTGGCAAAGCACTCTATCTTGGCCTTGTCATCGGCCTCCTTTTTCCTCTTTGCGGCTAGCTATTCCATCTTTAGCTTGGCTTCTTCCTTTTTCCGATGCATGGTGATATTGCTAGATCCCATTGTTGAGTATATGGCATTGTGCCAATCTGTCGGCAAGAAGTCAAGGACTGTTGCAATTGCATCATCTGTGGCCAAGTATGGCAGGTCATGCCACTTCTGGTCAGGGTCCTTCCGTGCCCATATTTAGACATGGTGGAAGTCAGCCTTGAATTCCATGTACTCCTGCAAATTCTCAAAATTTGTAGGTGTCAGTCGTAGCTTGTGGTTGATGGCCATATGGATGCTCATCTCCATCAAGATCCAGAAGATCTTGTTGTCCTTTATTCATTGAGTATCCTTCCTCACCCACAGAAAAGCAAATTTCACTGCCTCTGGTAGGTTTGGCACGACTAGAGGAAACTAGTTATCTTCAGGTGGCTCCCATGCAACCAACACTATGGACAACAATAGCTATGAATAGTGGAAATTCTTACTGTGATCTTGTGCCTTGTGGTAGTTCACGAGGAACTTACCGCAGAGGTAGCACGCCTAGTTAAATTGAACTCTCTCTGCACACTGGGCCGCCAAAGCTATGACTGGTGTCAGCACTTCATCTGTGTGACACTTCCGCATGACCTTCCCTACCAAAAGTCGCCACTTTGACCACGGGGTCAGAGATACTCGAAATGGCATAGTCACATGGCTTCTTTATGAGCTTGAATTTTTCCTTCATTTCCTTGGCAAGCGCATGCTTATCAGCCTTTCCACCAAACACCATGGCCATATTTTCTCCTGTGTACGGCGGTCGCCTAATCCTATGGATCAACATGTCAGTGATGGGTATCGACTCCTCCAGCCATAGACACCCATCATGCACCAAGCACATCAGTTGCTTGATCACTACCATCGTGATAGGTGTGTTGTTGTAATGCATCACCCATAGTAGGTTTATCAGGCGTGCCTTGTCCACGCCTTTCAGCCACTTCCTCAGCTCCAAAGTAGTCACTCCAAGACAATTTGGTCTGGCAAGAGGCATGTGTGCAGGGTGACCTTACTCTCATCACTATCTTTGGGCACCTTCATTTGCCCCTATGCGAAGGAATGTATTCAGGAAACTTAGAGATGGGGTCCGACCCCTCAATTTCAATGTCCTTCATTTCCACTGCAATATCATCATCATCATGGGGATTTCTTCAGCCTCTTCTTTCGGATCTAGGTCAATCATTTTGGCCTTTTCTTGCACGGTGGGTTTTCCCAACTGTGGGTGCTTCGTAGGTGATGTATGTACTGACATATACATTTTTTTCTTGTCCTTCTTCAAATTTTCACCCTCCTAGGTCAGCGTAGGCCTTGGCTTAGGTGTCCCGGGGGATTTAGGCACTTCTGTTGGTACTTCCGTAGGCACAACTTCCGGGGCAGCTCCCTCTATTGCCATATCTACCTCTGGACCAGCTCCCTCGGCTGTCACTACTTCAGTGCTCATAGCTTCTATGGGTATCGACATGATGCTATGCAACAACTCCTGTATCTCCTTTAACAACGTCTCAAATACTAAACTTGCCATCAAAACTTCAAATTTTTCACGGTTCATATGCACCTAAGAGCTCAACACCTCAATTCTCAAAATGCAAAGTGTTTCCGTTGGGCAACCCTCTGTAATTTATAGGCATTTTCGAATTCAAATCCAACCATTCCCCCCAAAATCAATTCATTAATGCGAGATTGGCGATAGATTTTCGAAGATCTGGTCCATAAATTTCAACTTAAATGTCCCTCCCCCCCCCCGCTCCATTTGGTCGTTTTTTCTTCATCAAATCATGAACAGTGAATGTTCATGAATATGTCGGTGAGCAGTCAAGGACCATTCCAATTGCGTCAGTGCTCATAACTTATGTGGGTATCGACATGATGTTATGCAACAACTCTTGTGTCTCCTTTAACAATGTCTGAAATACTGAACTTGCTATCAAAACTTCAAATTTTTCACGGTTCATGTGCGCCTAAGAGCTCAACACCTCAATTCTCAAAATTCAAATTTTTTTTTGCTGAGAAACCCTCTGTAATTTATAGGCATTTTTGAATTCAAATCCGACCGTTCCCCCCAAAATTGATTCATTAATGCAAGATTGGCAACATATTTTCAAAGATCTAGTCCATAAATTCCAACTTAAATGTCGCCCCCCACCAGCTCCATTTAGCCATTTTTCATCATCAAATCATGAACAATGACTTTAACGGTCACTTTTCGGCTATCCTACGCAGTTTTTCCTTTGGTAGCGTAGCTACCTGCACGCTTCTGAGGGCTTTGTGACATTTCTGCATTCTGCGTAGTTCCCCAATTGTGTAGATCACCGATAGGGGCAGTGTAGTTTATAGTCCCGCGCTTCCTTTTAGCTACCTGGAGCATTATGACTGTGCTTCCCTCATATAGTCACCTAGCTGGATCACCAGTGTATGTCTTCAATCGGCTGCCATTCACCTTCCCTAGGAAGGATTCTCCATTCAATTTTACCAGCTAAACTATTCCACCATCGGTAATCTACTTGATGACATACGACCCTAGCCATTGCATCCTAAATTTCCCTGGAAATTTATCAACTTTGTTGTCATATAACAAGCCCAAATCGTTTACCTTGAAGGTGTGCATTTTGATGTGTTGATCCTACCATGCCTTTTCACGCTCCTTTTTAACTTGTTGATTAAATCTAGCTAGAAATCAGTGCTCCTCAAGCTCTACTAGCTACGGGAGCCTCTCTTCCAGGGCTCTACAAATCCTCCATTCCTTTGAGTGTCGATATGAGTAGACTAGGGATAATTTATTCCATTGGCATCACAGCTTCCACGCCATACACGAGTCTGAAAGGTGTTTTTCCAGTCATCTTCTTGCAAGTCGTTTTGTAGGCCCATAACACCACTGGTATGCACACATCCTAGTCATTTCTCTGAGCATTGCAGACCTTCGTCAGCATGCTCTCTAGTATCTTATTGAACATTTCCACTATCCCATTAGCCTATGGATGATAAGGGGTACTTTTCTGATGACACACCTGAAATTCCTCTATCAACACGCTAATTGTCTCGTTAAGAAAGTGCGTACCACAATCGCTCATCAAGATCTTTGGACAGCCAAATATTGTCAACACATATTAAAAAATAAACTTTGTTGTTGTCACCTATACAGTCCTTCACAGGCTACTTTTCCCACCTGGTCAAGTACTCAGTCGCGGTGATGATGTACCATGCACCTGTCTTCTTTCCCTGAGGTTGAATTGGGCCCACAAAGTCAATCGTCCATTTCTTGAATGGTTGTAATGTCGCCTGCGGAATCAAAAGTAGTTCATCCCTCCGTGATGGACTGTCAGCCCTTTGACATGCGTCACATGCCTTACAATATGCTTTTGAATCCTTATGCATGGTTGGCCACCACAACCCAGTGCGTAGAATCTTTTGCGTTGTTTTTTTCCCTACATAATGTCCTCCCGTAGCTCCTTCGTGAGCCTTAGCGAGGATGCTGCTTAGTTCAGAGTCAAGCACATAATCTCGCAATATTTCATCTAACCCCATTTTGTACAAGTGCCCTGCAATGATAGAAAAGTTTGTCGTGCGCACTACTAGTTCCTTCTTCTGTTGACTTGTATAACCTTCTGGAGCTGATCCTATCGTCAGGAAGTGGATAATATCTTCAAAGTGATTGTTCACGATGTGCACCGCAAAGATTTGTGCGTCAGGCAGTCCTTCCTCCAAATTAGTATGTTCCTCTCTAGTTTCAATGCATGACAGATGATCGGGTCCCGCATTCAATCGTCCTAGCTTCACAATAACTTCAAAGTCATATTCCTGGAACAACAACATCCATCTACAGATCTTCCCCCCCAACACAGGCTTATTGACCAGGGACTTCAATGTAGAATGATCTGTATACATCTTAAAATGTTCGCCCAACAAATAGTGCCTAAACTTCTAGAGCGCGTACACAAGAGTTAATCCTTCGCGCTCTGTCGTGGAATAATTTTTCTCTACTTTAGACAGCTTCCTACTTGCGAATGCTATAGGATGATCCAGCTCTCCCTCACCACCCTTTGTCAATACGGCTCCAAGCGCAATACATGATGAGTCCACATGCACATGAAGTTCCTTCTTCCAATCTGGGAAGACTAGGATCGTCAAGGTGACCATTTTCTCTTTCAACACATCTAAGCTCTTCTAACATTCATCATTCCAATAGAACGTAGCATCCTTTTCCAACAATTTCTCCATAGGCACGATGATCTGAGCATAGCTCTTAATGAACTTCCTATAGTATCTAGTATGCCCTAGACTTGCACGCAGCTATTTCACGTTCCTCAGCACCTCCAAGTTGATTATCACTATGATCTTCGTGGGGTCTACCATCAACCCTTGTCTGCATACCACATGACCCAGCAAGATCCAAAAAGGGACACAAAAAGGACACTTCTTTAGATTGAGTACGATCTGGTATCTCCTACATGTATCTAGCATCAAGTGCAGACTTTCCACATGGTGCTTGACCAATCTAAACACTATCGAATCGTCAAAGTATACCTCCAGAAGTTCATGAATGAAGTATTTGAATGATGCAATGACTAAGCGTGAAAAGATTGTTGGCTCATTCTTCAGCCCAAAAGGCATTACTGTGTACTAAAAACATCCTCGTTTAGTCATGAAGGTCATCTTTCTTCTATCCTCAGGAGTGATTTTGATCTGATGGTACCCAGAGAACCCATCAGTGAAAGCATATGCTTCTTGGCTGCCTACATTATCCAAGACCTCATTAGTGAATGGGGTGGGGAAAGGATCATGCACACAAGCGTCATTAAATTTCCTAAGATCTAAGCATATCCTTATTTTTGCCTTCTGTTTCTTTTCCTGAACCACTATTGGGCTTACCCAATCAAATTCTTCCACCGATTCAATAATATCTGCCAGGAGTATCTTCTCTAACTCAACGCGGACCCTTTCTTTATACTTCGGATTAAGGTGGTAAGGTCTTTGTTTCACAGGATTCACGTCCAGTTTTAGGGTGATCTTCATGACACCTAGGTCTCCTATTATTCCCTTCAAATTAGAAAACTTCTTGGGCAAAAAATTCTGATATTCACGGAGGAGCTTAGCGACCTTCTCTACCGTCATGTCATCCCAATAGTCCCCAATCTTCACAAATTTCAACTTTGCCTCCGTGCCAATGTTGACCTGTCTAGTTTTCAGCACCGCGGTTATGTCTAGATCCTCTATTCGTAGCCCTTCAACCTCATGGTGACTCTCATTTTCTAGAATATTAATCTTTCTGGGATCCTAGTCTTCTTATTCAGTGGTCATGTTATAGCATTCCAGTGCATGGCTCAACTGGGTAGTCCAATCAGGTTGAATCAGGTCCAAAGGATCCTGTGATATCCTAAAGATTGTTGCTTTAACCTCCTGTAGTGTCGTTTCAATACAGTCAAACTCATCCTCAAAGTTGAACGTCATTATAAACCCCTGGCGCAAGATGTCCCATTCTTCAGTGCCATGGCAGAGCTCTGTTTCTAAGTACCAATTCATTGGTATGATATCGAGGGTATGACAAAACAGATGCACCCATTCAGGCTAGGGCTCTGCTCCATAAGCCTTAGTCCATTTGGCTGGGTGATCGCATGGATCATCCCTTCCATCATACTTGCCTGTCATCTATACTTTCAGTTTTCCAAAATGTATTCTCATCATCCTCCTATATTTTCGCCAATCACTGAAATTATCCTCATGTGTACCCCACCATCCTGCGGGTGTAGCGCGCAACACCCAATCCAAGGCCTAGAAGCATCAAGTGATGCTTCTCTGGCACTTATCTTTCAAATGCATCCAAAAATATATCCACATCATTCAACCCATCATAAGAATGTTGATTCCTTACTTCTAATGACACACAAGGCAATGACTTGGTCATCATATTACAGCACAAAGTAGATACTTCATGCAGTTGGTTCTGCTAGTGCTCTAGTTCTTCATCTGAATCGGATGTGCAGGAGTTGTCATGGTCCCATGTAACATGTTTTGCTGTCAGACTTACCCAATCCTAGTCTCACATCGTTATCTTGTAAATCTGGTCCAAATCGTCATCACTTTCATAATCACAGACCGGTTCTGTATAGCACAGTCCTTCTGCAGGATCCAGTAGCACCACTACGTAGAACAATTTCTTTTCAAATATCATATTTAGTTTCTTTAGGTTGATTACCCCATTCATGTCAGTGGCCCAATCAATCCCAAGGAGTCCAGGGTAGGGATTACTATCATCTACAATCTCTATTACTTAAAAATCCACCAGTTCCCTCATGCCTTTCATGTCAATTGTTACCCCTATAGCCTCCCCATTGGGATAATTTTCTGTTGATTCACCATCCTTAATTGGATCAGAGACCACTAGAGTGCAGGTCTCCCCATTCTTTCCCATGTTTGTTTCGGCAAAACATTCACGTCGGACCCCAGATCCAAGATAACTTGGTCCATTTCGTATTCCCCTAGCTGCGTGGTGAGTCTCATCTCATGTCTAGTCCTTGCCTTATGCTTACCAATATTTCTGACTACACGTGGTTCGCCAGTAGGGTCGTCCTTGCCAACGCACTGATTGATCAGTTCCTGCAGTCCCTTCACAGCCTTACTGTCATGGGTAGTTTCACACGGGTCTCTAAGAATGTGGTAATCATGGATGGGTCCATTTTTTCAATTGTTTCTCCTGACTTCCTGAGGTAGAAGCCTCAACGAAGCTTTTCTTTGCTTCCACAAATGTTTCTTTTGTGCGCTCCAGATCAAACCCAGCCTCCTTTTCTGGTGCTTTGCGGACCCACTCACCTTCTGCAGGTTGCTTCCTTTTATCCTCGTCATTCATCATTCCACTCCACAGTATAATGTTTATCTTAAGGTCTTCCTCACAAGGATCGACCCTCATCATCTCAAGGTCCTGTGGAGGTTGCGCCCCCTTTTCGCAAATCTTAGCCAACAATATAGGGCAATCCTTAGTTGCATGGTCAAACTGAGTACAATAGCGGCATGACAATTGCATCAAATTCACACAGTCTCTCGCGTAGTGTCCTGGTCCTCCACAATTGTAACAAATAAGATGCCCTCAACCTCTACCAGGCCTCCCTCCACCTCGACCTCGAACACGCCCCTAATACTCACATCGCAATCCCCCAATGCCTTGGTCCGGAGGCCACGTTTCTACATGCACCGTGTAAGGAGGTGTCTTGTCCGTCATTAATTCGTAACTATGGCAATTGCGCTCATCATTACCTACTGATTGACAAAAATTGCAGAAGATTTGTTGTGGTGTCTATACAAATTTCTACAACAAATGGCAATTGTCGGTCGTACGTTTCCCAACTACCTAGCATATAGCGCACCATAGCGTGGGCCCTGCACTTGGCCCTACTGCAACCTCTAGACTTAGAGGCATTGGTCTCCCTACTGCAACATAGTTCACAAAGACTAGACAATGATCCTTGGCATGCCCCTGACCTTTGCATTTCAGGCACCAAACAACTCTGCGTGCCCCCGGCCGAGTTGTTTTGTCTTCCTTCAGACTTTTCATTTCGAGGCAACGGTTCTGCCACTGCATGTGAATCTATTGAACCCCAAAATTAGCATCCTATATTGGTATCTCATGCAGTCTCATCATGATTTCCATATCTTCTTCCTGGTCCCAATCTTTTGTTGTGATAGTGCAACCCTTAAGTGGGGCAGGAGCGAGGCCACGAACCATTCACAGTGCTACCCATCAGTTAGGTTCATGTTGGCTTCACGGATCATACACTTCAATATTTGATCCAAATCCCAGGGTGTCTCCCCAAGCTTCATCATGATCTCTTGAATCCCACAATTGATTGCGCTTGAGACTTAGTTCTATTGAATTCCCTATTCAGCATAGTCTAGATATCTTCCAATGTGGACGTTGGGTTATCAGTACTATAATTAATGTACCACATTAGTGCGGGGTCCTACAAAGCACTAACTAGCGTATCTTTATTCATTTGGTAGTCCGTGATACCTTGAGCTTCCCATACAGCCTTCACAACGAACCAAAACTGGTCCAAATCTTCATTTCCTATGCCCTTGAATACAGGTAGCTTTACGGAGTTCACCATGCTGAATAGTGGTGGAGGTGGTGGTGGTGTGGGGGATGGACTAAGTGGTGGATGTGAGGATGGGAGCAGTGTGGATGGATGGGATGAGGATGGAGGCAGTGTAGTTATTTGCAGGAACCCTTGTCTTATCAACTAAATAACACTCAGTGGAGAAACCTCCATTGCTCCTTCGTCGTTACTCAAAGGAAGCTCAATCAGTGGGCTATACTCAGGACCTTTTCTTCCTCCATCCTTAAAAGACCTTCCACTTCATGTAGCTCCAAACATCAAGTTAACTGCATGACCCTCTTTTCACACAAGAGCATCGTAATTCAAGTATTTAGTGATTTCAAATACTTACCTCGTGGTCCTTTGAAGAAGTGGCACTCTGCTTCATTGTAACTAATAGAAGCATCGACCACAAACTCTGTCACAAACACTCCTATGATGTGATCGAGCCAATAGTCGACAACATGCGTGATCTTATCTTCAGAGGCTTCCAATCTTCACACTAACTCCGAGGTCTAGACAATAGGATTGTCAAGCCTCCACCTCCCGTGGTCATTTGCCAACTTCACGATCCACTCGTATAATTCAACTGGGAAGGAACAAAAGAACATTTCGTGTATTTCTGTGTATAGATATCTATCCAACCATTGTTCTTTCATCAATCGCAAATTATTTTTCTCTTGCACCGGGAATGCATGGATCTTTCTATCCAACCAGTCTTCGATCTCTTTCTTAGTTGGATTCCAATGATGCGACACCACACATCTCATTATGTAGATCTCGGTCCTAGCAACAGAACCATTTTTTGGCTTAATGGGCCCTGACCCAGGTTCAGGGTTAGTCAGCTAAGAAAATCCCTACACTATTGGCCCTTTCGGCATCAGCCCGCAGAGCACGGACCGAAGTCTCACCTGAGGCATTATGGGGGATGCAGGAACCAAGTTTCTGCACCCTCAGATGGTCGTGATGTCAAATGTATACCTTAAACCCTTCCTTCATGCAAATCAATAAGCCTTTAGGGCTTATCGATGTACTTTCTCTTCCATCTCTTAGAACCCTCGCGAAGGTAGATGATCATCCTTTGCACAACCCTAAATAATGATTCAGGCCTTTACATGCCTTTGTAAATACGCTACTATATAAGTTCCCAAATTATCTCAAGTGTTCACCAACTTTATCATAAAATTAAGATTGTGTTCGCGTGAACATATATTCTTACTTGCGTTCAAATAACAGATAGAAACAGATATATTCATGCATCAAATTAGCATTATAACATAAACCTAGAACTTAACCTAACATAATCACATGTGATCCACAGAGGAAAAATAAATAGTAATTTCATAATACTTCTCATTATTAATGATTCATATTTTCAATACAGACTCTATCTGCCCTACGCACACAGTTGCAGGAATTTGTGCACTCAGTTGCGGACTTCTACCCTAGGCCTCTATGCAGTCAGCTGCAGAGCCTCTTCCTACGCTAAGACTCTCACTCTCAGCTCTTCACAAACTCATCAAACACTTCTACTTCACTGACTTCTCCTCTTACACTCCTCTAAGACCTCCTTTTTATACAATCCCATGGTCTGCGGACCAAGGGTGGATCTCTAAAACCGAGACAACCTATCTAGACTAAGGGTGGAAAATCCTTTTTGAATCTTGATATCTTTGCACTCCGTGACCAAAAAATGTGGAGACTTTACATTTATTTATACAAACTTCGAGTCTTCTACCCCAAAGCTTGGGTTCTTAACCCCAAAATTGACCCTCAGGGGACCCGTTCCCAAGATAGCCTCAAACCACCAATGGAGCCATTCTTCAACAATGTTTTGGCCCTCCCATTTTTTTATCCATGTTGAGAGATTTTGTGATGATAGAGAAAACTTGTGCAGTAACTGAACAGTGAAGAAATAAATGATTTGTATCCTCAGCATCGTTTTGGCAAAGGCAGCATCTCGAAGGATCCTGGAAGGCACGTTTCGTAAGGTTTGACTCTGCGAGAACTTTGCTAGAGAGGATACACACATGAAAAGATGTGATTTGTGAGGAGCTTTAAGTTTCAATAAGTGGCACCACCAGTAGTAGATATTTCCCATATCCTATGCATTCATAAGGGTTGTGTATCCATATTTTGGGGTATAATGGCCATGAGAAGAAGAGGCCCAAATGATCTCATCATCCTGCGATGTTATTCTAATGTTGTCTTCCTCCATAGAACCTGTGAAGTGATGCCAGACTCTACTCCATGTATCTGGAATGCCCAGGATCCTCTAGTCCAGCCATTGTTGTGAAGCCCGGGATGGGTGCCCAACCTCAGCAATTTGAGCAATCTGGGTGATACTAGTCCCTAAAACAAATTGTCTCAAATCCTGCAGGAGAATGTGTGCATTTCCACATCCAGACTAGGCATCAGTTACAAATATTATATGTTTGCCATTTCCAATACTCCATGCCAATCCATCCTTGATAATACTTAAAGATTGGGTAATGTCCTTCCATATGATCGATGCACTGGGTAAAGTCTAACAGGGTCTACGTATCCAAAACAATTATTGATAGGGGATGAATGTACTTATGGTAGACCACCTCTTTCCATAGACTCTCAGACTTGATAATTTTCCAACCCATCTTGACCTTCGGTGCCTTTACAAAATTCTAGAGATCCTTTATTCCCCATCCACCCCATTTTTTTAGTTTTCTAATCCTGTCCCAGTGAACCCAAGGGAATGTTTGCCCCATGTTTTATCCTCGCCATAGGAATCTATAGAAAATCTATTGAATCCTGTTGAGAATACCTTTTGGAATCCAGGAAAGAGTCGTCCAGTGAACGAAATGGCCTCCAGCACTGATTTTATCAAGGTAAGCCTTCTAGCTCTCGAGAGCCATCATTGTTGCCAAATGTTTATGCGGTTTTCGGTTTTTTCAATAAGCCAAGAACAATTGGCGATGCATTAACCATTTGGCTTCAAACTTAACCCAAGATATTTGAGGCTTGTTTCCAGCTCTTGTCTGACGAATGAAAATTGTTGTAAAGCATACCTTTCCACATTTTTTTGGCATGACACAAAAAGGATGGTGGATTTGTCATAATTTGGCTCCATACCTGTAGCTTTACAAAATAGTGATAGAATGTTCTTGAAGCAAGAGGAATCACATAATGAACCATTTAAAAAAATAATAACATCATCTACAAACTATAGATGAGAGAGAGATGTCATGTCAGATATCAAGACCCCCCCAGAGCTCCTGTTGAGCGAGCATTTTTTTAAAAACTACTTAAACCCTCCATGATCAACAGAAAAAGTAGGGGGGATATGGGGCATCCTTGTCTGAGCCCATGTTCATCATGAAAAAACTAGATGTAGCACCATTGATAAGTATACTATAGGATGCGGAAGAGAAACAACACATGATCCAGTTAATGTAAGAATGAGGGAAACGCATATGAGTGAGTATGAGTTGCAGATAGGACCAACTAGCACGATCAAAATCTTTGGAAAGATCAATATTAAGGATAATGGACTTTTTGTTATGTTTTTTGATCAAGTGAATGCCTTCTTGTGTGGTCCCAATGGCTTCATGGATCTAATGGTGGCTGAGGAAAGCAAACTGCTCCTTGGAAATCATCTTGGATAAGAAAGGTTTTACACGAATGGCAATAATTTTGGATATAATTTTGTAGATGCAGTTGCAAAGGGATAGGGTCAATAATAGTCAAAAGTAAGGGGCTTATCAGCTTTGGGGATGAGGGCTAGGAAGGTTGAGTTAAACCCCTCATACATCCTTCCTAATGTTTTGCAATCCTCAATGGCCAAGAGAAGATCAAGCCCAATGAGCTCAATCAAATTGATGTAGAATTCCATGGGCCACCCGTCCGACCCTAGGCTCTTGTCCTTATTGAAACATTTCAGAGTTGCTTCCATTTCCCCCATCGAAACAGACTCATTTAAAGCCTCCACTTCTTCCTCAAAAAATATAGGGAGATCCTCAATGATGTGGAGGATCTTAGTGATGGTGGCACCCATAGGTGCCTTGAAAATATGAGAAAAATATCGCATTCCCATATCAGCAAGTTGATTTAAAATGCTAGCCTCCCTGCCTGATTGATCACGCAATGCCTAGATGTTATTAATAGATTTCCTCCCCTTGGAATAATGTTGAAAGAACTTTGAGTTCTCATCCCCCACCTTAATCCAAATCGCTCTGATTTTTAACTGACGTTTCTCCTCTTTCTGTCTCAATAGCCGAATCTTTTATATTTCCAATTTGATTAATTCATCCTTTAATTCAGAGGTTGCATAACTAGAAAGCCCTACATTTTCTAATTGTTTGAGGACCCCTTCAATCCTTTTTAACTCAACCTTATCCTTTTGCTACTTGATCCTAGCCCAGCTAATGGTTTTAAATTTTAATCGGGCCAGGTTATTTTCAATTACTTCTGACGGGGAGGATCAGTTGTCTGGGCTACAATGAATCCAATTCTCCCTTACTAAATTATGGAATTCTTCTTGAGCAAGCCAATTTGCATTGAACTTAAAAGGTGAATAAGGTTGGTAGTTGGAATCCCGAATCTCCAAGAAAATCAGGTAATGGTCAGATAGCGCGCCCCCCCCCCCCCCACGTGATCCCACCCATTGTCGAATGCGGTCCAATATGGCTAACAAAGGAACCCTTTTAAGGAAACGATCAAGTTTTCTATCCAAAGTATCCTCCCCAATCCTTTTTATTCATTCAAGTCAGCATGACCTTTGATGTTTCAATGATTAGGAGGTCATGAGATTCCATCAAAACTTCAAAGAAGGTCATTAAGGGATCGGTCTAGGCCCTGTTGCCCCAGGATTCTACAAGCCCTAACAAAAAATTTAAATCACTTCCAATAATAAAATTTTCAGTTTGCATGAAATTAGCTTCCAGGAGTCTTTCCAAAAATAATCCTTGTTATGGCAAGGCCCATAGATGTTGATGATCCTAAGGGGTATGTTGATATCAGTCGAGGTGACATCAGCTCCCAGGAATCCCTCCCCTCCCCAAGCATTAACCATCCTTATCGATCTTTTTTTATACCCAAGGGCACAACCTCTCAATCGCCCTCTCACATCCAAAAAATGAAAAACCCAATCCGGAAGAATTTTCAAGAGCACATTGTTTATGGACCTCTCGTCCCCCAAAGTCTCTTGCAAAAATATTACATCCAAATGCTCTGAATTTCATAACATTTTTAATGCTATTTTTTTGTCTGGGTTGGCCAAACCCCTGTAGTTGAAAGAGAGGCACTTCATGGGGTAACCTTTGCATGGTTTCCCTTTGCTCTAATGACCCAATCAATGGGAGTCTGAATGCCCAAATCCACCTCAATGTCAGTCCTCCTGATGGATTTCGATAAGTGGGATTATCTGCCCCTAGGAGGCTTCGAGGGTAAGGATGGGAGGGGGTACTCATCTAGACCGAAGGAATGGGTCTTTGAAATTGGTAAGGATCACAGGTTGTAGCGGTGAGAACCACTAGAGTTTGAACTATCCCTGGGAGCTAGAAGTAGGGCATCTTGAAAAATGGTTGGGAAGGAACTGAGGGGCGGAGGAGGAGCTATTACCACAAGACAGTATAAGGAACACAGTTTTCTAACCCTAGTGCCCAGGCCCATAATAAACACAGAAGCAGATGTAATACTAGATAACAGACAATCATGTGAAAATGGAGGAGAGGGAGGAAGAGTACCCGAAAAAGGAGCACAGTCTCTGGAACGTCATCTGGTGATCGGTGCCACAAAGGCCCTAGAGTCCATCCCTGAATGCACCACCCTTGAATCTCCCCATCTTGACACAAGTACTCCAAGAAGGACCACCAAAGAAGAAACCTCTACCTCCATCGTTTGGGTGCTCGCTGAAACAAAGGATCTTGGGGGTTCCGTCTGTTTTCTGAAATTAGAAGGCATTCTTTGTACAAATGACCAACCTCATGACACTTCCTGCAATGAAATGAGATGCCATCATAATCTAAAATCTTCCACCTGATGATCTCGCCCATATGTAGCTGGTAGCTCACCACTAAGCCTTCCCCGGTGTCTAAGTGCAGCAAGATTCTGGCAATTGCTAGGCATCCTGAATCCTGGTAAGATCTGTCATGGTCCAAGTATACTCCCATGTCATCCCCGATGCACCTAAAAATATCCTCTGCCTAGAATTGAAGAGGGATTCCAGGTCCCACACCCAAATCGATCCTACCCCCATATTTTCCTTCTCTGGATCGAAGAGAGGTGACTAATGTTTGACCAGGACTAGTGTCATCTCTATGTGCCAATAATGAGTCAAAACCAATTCCAACGGTCCCAGTTGAGGAAAAATGAGAGCGAACTAGACCCTTGACATTGTGAAGATAGCAGGAAGTTACTCCATCAAATTCCCCCAGACCTCCACAGTCCATTTTTTTAAGCACGTTAGGGTATAATTTCATCCACGGGCCCTGCCCACCAATACCGTGTTCTCCGTCAAGGCTACTTGGGCCATGCTTATATCAACCCTGAAAGCAAGAAGTCAGCCACATCCCTGAATCTTTGATGACTTTGATCTCTCCCCCCCCCCCCCAAGTCTATTATGTAGGCTTAAGGGTTCTTGACTTCCCTCTGCGTGAGGGTTTTCATCTGAGTCTGAGGCCCTATTTTCTTCTGGCCCTATATCTTGTTTGGTGATGTCATTGTAAAACCTCGAGGAGTGAGTGATTGTGGTGGAAACTGGGAGTGGAGACCCTTCAGAAGTAGTCCCAAGTGCATTGTAGGGATGATTCAAAAAACCCTGTGATTCTGATGTTGTTCCTCTTACCCCCATTGTTGTCACACCCATGCAGCCCAGAAGTGTCATAGTACATTGATGTTCATGTGCCCGTGTTTGGAGTTTCGAAGGTGATGGGATGGTTAAAAATGGCAATTTAGTACCCTCCCCCAGACTTAACAGACCTTCTAACACCATGATAGCTCTTTGTGAGAACCCTAACCCCTGTAGGGTTGCCTCCATGTCTTCCATCATCAAGGAAAGATCGATAACCTGCACATCTGGTGGTAATTTTACTTCCGGTTCCTTCCCACCATGCAACATGTGTTTTTCTTCAACACAGATATCCAATGGGGCCAACGTGTTGGAAGAATAATCAATCAATTATGTATCCATGCATAAACAAACCTTGTTTTGTATTGCCAAGTGCAGTTCCGAGAGAACTGGGTCAAAACCCCGACAGGCACTAACCCCTGATGAGTTATTCAAAGACCCGAAAGTCCGACAACAAAAAACAGGCCATAGCTGCTGCGAGAAAACCAAACAAAAGCCCTGGGGTAAACGATTGTGGCCATTCCCAAACCTGCTGACTAAGAAAAAACTGAAGGTCGAATAAAACCATCGGGGAGAAGGGGATCAATATAAGAGAATGGAAAATGATAGAGCTGGTCGTGACTCAAGCCCAAGTGCAAGAGTAAAAAAGATAGTGAGCCACCTATTTAACACTCTAGTAACAAAAAAAACTAAACTGCCCATGAAGTAGTATAAGGTCATGGGTAGTTTACCGTCGAGGTAGCCTCCATCCCTATTATAGAACCTACAATAAACTTGAAAACCCTAACGCCCTTGTTACACTAAAGTTTGTCACCATGACTATTTGCAGTTAGTATGGCTCCATCAACAGTCATACTATCCTCCTTCGCAAGTCTCATACCTCTGCTCTCCATGTCAAACTTCAAGAAAGAGAGAAAGTCTTTAAATATATATTTATCTCTGGGTACGCACTTTCTCTCAACCTTACCTGCGTGTATGCATCCCAAGTTCATAATACCTGTGTACTTGTACGCTCTGTATGTAAAGGAGTGGGTGCGTACTCATGTAAAGGTCAAAAGGCGCGAGTTTCATCTTAAAAAAGTTACTTGTGGTCATTTCTAGAGCATTCTAGAAGCTTTTTTGACGTGTATTGAGCGCCTCCAGATGGTTCATGTATCCCTATGAAAGAGGAACTTATCCCATCAAGAGAGGAGCTACCCCATCCAAAGAGGGGCTTATCCCATTGATGGTGGGCCTGATTAACTTCCTCTAGAGCATTATAAATACAGGCATTGGGCTAGGAGGAGGGAAGTTGAAAGCTGAATATTCCAAAGGGTAGATGCTGCTGGAATTAGGACTTCCTTGTAGAAGCTTGTGAGGAGAGATTCCCATCCTTTCTTGTTTTCATTTGGAAGTGGGTGAGCTTATCAAAGTAAAGGAAAACTCTTGTTGTACCCTGGGAGGGACTTGCACAACACCAAGGCTCAGGTTGTAATGGTTTCTTTTGTTTCCTATTAATACAAATAAGTCCATTCTTCTCAACAATTTGTTATTAATGAGTTGTTTCATATACTCCTTGGTCTGTATGTTGAATATGTTTTATTTTATGAGATATTCAGGTGCTATGTAATCGTTTGATTGTTAGTGAATGCAGGTTTCAAAGTGAAGGAGGAGCTCATCCGGATCGACGAGGCTAGACTACTACAACAATGTTGGACTACAGGTAGGATCTAAAACACTTGATTTCTTGTATGGTAAATGCATGTTTAGAGAAGGATTGCTCTTAATTGTCTTGTTTGTCACTAGAAAGTCTTAGGCTTCTAGGGAGGTTGGTTTTGTCCGCAAGATTAACTCTTTCCACATGACAAGGGGGTTTTGTGGGTTTTGAAGGGAAATAGGTAAAGTAATAAGGGGGGAAAGTAATATTTGTAATGCGGAATGGGTTTCATAATAGGGAGAGGGGTTTTTAGGTAGGGGGATGATTTTTGAAGGGTAATTTCTAGGGAATGTGTGAAACCAAGGGGTAAAGGTCAAAATTAAGGGACAAAGGGTATTTATAAGAAATGAAGCAATAATGGGGAAATTAGCAAATAAGTATGTGGGGGTGTAGTGAAATGAGGGGAAATTAGTAAATAATCTTGTGAATATCCTTTCTTTCTCACATTCCCCCCTGCAAATGAAACATAGGATTAAGCATGATAAATGTGCTTTTGACTCAACAACCTCGTGCATTTGCAACCTTTCTTCTACCTACCCTTTATTTATCCTAACATTTTTTCTTCATTTCATTCGGTGCATTTGAGCTTGCTCACCCTTTATTTCCTTTTCTTTTGATAAGTAACACTATCAAATTATAACCTTATAACTTCCAATAGCTCAGATTAAATTGATGAGCTCATTTTTATTCTCTACCTAACTACTGACCTACCAATGGTAAATAGTTTGGCTAGATCTTTATTCTTTATCTATCAACATGAAATTTAAAGCATGAATGTGTCAAGATTAAGCTGTTTGACCATCATGGATTGTGGCATTTTTGACAAGTTGCACACAATCTTATTTTACAAAGTAAAGCAATGGCAGTGGCATTTAAATTTTCACACTTCATGATCTATTTTGTTTCTTTTTGGGGTTTTTCACTTTTTTTTTATTATGTTTTTCTTTGTTTTTGTCCTTTGATTATTCTTTCAGGACATACCCTCTTTACATTTTTTTATTTTTAATATGGAAAACATTTTGCAAAAATAAAAGGTATGTACAATATTACAAGACTAACCGTAGCCAATTCAAAATTGTGAATCCTATTATTATATGACCCTAACACCACCAACATCGGAGGATCAGTAGATTCACCTGTACAGGGATAATGAGAAATTTCCCTAGAAGATATGACCACCTGTGATATCCATCAGCATGAAACTCTAAATGTGCAATTCTTCCTACATTCGTTCCATGCACTCTGCCAATCTCCATTGACCTCATATAAGTGACACCAATCATTCTAACATGTTATGTTGGTTTTTTTGTAAATCATTCATGAAGCTTATAGCTTCGTTTCAATCATCATGGTGGTCCTACTCTAGCTTTTCCAACAAATGAATGACATGTTACACCTTAGAGTCTAGAAAGTCCAAAGGGCTGGGGAGGTTTGTGAAGAGGAGTGGGGGATAGAAACTTTTGGTGAAGAAAAGGGGTCTTGTAAATGTCCATCTCCTCCTCCAACTCCGCATCTATTCTTCAAACACCCCCTCACATAATGGCTTCATCTTTATTCTCAAGTCATTGCCTTTGAGGTACTAGACCCGTCTGTTCTCTGCATCTTTGCTTAAACATTGCCTACTCATCTCCAACACTTACGAGATAACACCCTAACTTTGGCACCATACAATAGTGTGAAAATATCTGTGTTCTCCTGGGATCAATCAGAAAATTATACTAATATTGAGCGCATTCTATCCATGTGGAAAGAAAATCCTACCCTAGGCTACCTCAATGCACTACCAGAATCACACTACACAATAACACTATACTTTCTTGGATTCAGAATGGTTCTTCTATCTAAGTTAGCAACACGCCTCTCAGGGAATGAAGTTGGAACATAATTCAAAATAAGAGAACCCAAAATCCAAAATATCTCATGCTTGAAAGAAAGAATGCACTCAATGAAAATTATGTTTCAACAACCACTCAAAGCGAGGAAAAATAGATAGGAGTATCCCCAAAACATAAGACAGGGTTGACCACACCTCGAAACTAGCCAACCCTTCCCTACAACTTTTTCCCAATGCCTTATAAAATCCATACTATACTTCTAGGCATCCAATAGGCATATGTACAATACACCGCCCAACGCCAATTACGAAGAAAGATGTCCCTAAGGAAATCAAAGGGATATACAATGGAGCTTACTAGAATGCCATGCACAAAAAACCAAAATTGAGACACACCTCTAACTGACATACCTTGTACACCTCCTCTTCTTGCATGAAGTTTCCAATAATATGAAGTGGATAAATTCTTAGCCTACCCTAGATCCCAAACCACTGCAAAATACTCCTTGTCACAACAGTGAACGAATTCCACTTACTGTTAAAAAATCCAAATGTTTAATACCAAAGACAAAAGAGAGTGAACACGTTGGAGTCATGTGCATACTCTTCATAATATCCTACACCCTCCAAACCTCTCATAACTAGGCTTACACTCAATTATTTGATGCTTTCCATCTCACTAAAAAATTTCTCTTTCTTTGTCTTGAAAGTTCTGTTCATGATAGCTACATGACGCCAACTTACCACTTGTTGCTCCATTTAATGCATGGGAGGGACTGATTTCCATATCCCATATTGTTTGTGCTAACAATCTATGATCCCTATTGAGAGTTCCCCCATATGTCTGTGATCCTCCACCCCCATCAGGGGCTCATTATCTGTGCCTGGGGTGATGCTCAATTTCTCTATCTAGCAATTGAGGTTTCATGACAACCAATGTTGGGAGATCTCCACATTGGGTTCCTCACTCCCACAATTTGCTAACAGAAATGCCACCTTATTCCTTGTTAGCTTGTTTAGTGTCCCACTCTTGTTGACTGACATTGATATGGAATTAACATTAATTTAGCCTTAAGGCTCAGACTTTATTCTTTGAGGACCTAAGGTTAAGGATCTATACACTTGAATCTATTATTGGTGGATGTGATGGTTATGTTTGTTTCCTAATTGATATTATGATGATGATAACATTGATGGATATGTGCATTCTCTAGTGATGTTATGATGATGTTAGCATTGATGGATATATATGTTCTTTATTGATATTATGATGATGATAACATTGCTATATATGTATGTTCTCTATTAATTTCATAATGACAACATTGATGGATATGTATTTTGTATATTGATGATATGATGATGATAGATTTTATGGATATGTATGTTTTTTATTGAGTTATGGTGATCATATTTAATGGATGTGTATGTTTTCTAATGATGTTTTGGTAATGATAGATATGATGGATGCATTCCTCATGTTAGCTACTTACAATAGTTTTTCTTCCGAGTGAATAACGATGTGAATGACTAAGTCATGTTGGTGATGCTATAATGACAATAGATAACACTAAGAAACTTTGTTACTGATGATTATCAAGTAATTACAGGAACCACCAGAGGCACTCACATTTGATGAGTTGATGACATCTGGTTATGGAAATGAGTATGTTGTCTCTCAAATTCTAAGTTTAGTTTGAAACTACTATATATTCTAATGATATGTTAGTGGCTAGAGGCACAAACTAGTTGCTTGTCCAAATGAATCACACATGGGTGATGGGGTTGTATAGATGGATGGACTGCATGGGAGGGGTGGGACAATGTCCTCGAGTCCACCCACTAGCACTCCCATAGTGACATGGCCAGGAAATGTTGGAACATATTTTCCTTGAAGATCATGATGTTGTGGGGGAAGCCATGGCGGAAGGTCCCAAATTTGGGTTGCTCACGAGGACTTTACTAGGGGGAACACATGAAAGTGAATTCCTTGATCCCGAGCAAAATTAATCTCACTATAGAGGGAAACATAGGAGACGATATTGGTCTCTATCATTTCCCCTTGGAGGTGGACAATAGAAATGATACCTCTATTATTTATAAGCAATACAAATGGATTGCATTTAGAAGCAAGGTCAATATCCAATTTCGTCTCCAAGTGAGCGATTCCTCTATTATTTATAATGTTCTATTATATGATTTCATTGTGCCTATAGTTAATGGGATGTAAAACAAAGGATATGTGTAAGTAATTTAATATTTTTGAGTTGGAAACGATTATCTACTTGCGGTTTTATTCCTAGTTTACCTCATTAAAAAAAAATGTTCGGTCCCTACAAAATTGGAAAGTGTTATCATGACATAACGGATGGAGAGAAATAGGTGTTCGATCCTACTTCCTAGAAGATATATCTAAAAAACCTTGATCAAGTTTTGAGTCAAAGATCCATTAATTAATTTATGGACAACATTCACCACCAATTGTAATTCCCCATCAGTCAGAAGCCTAGTGTATCCCACTTTATGGCACAAAAGAAGAACTCTTTCGAGGGCCTTATATCTAGCCACATTACTTCTAACATGTTTGCAATAAATAATAGGGAGACTGAGTGGGTTGCCATGGTCATCTTGAAATAAACCCCTATACCCCATAGGACTAGGGTTCACTTTTGAGGGCCCCATAGAAGCTCAAGTTGACAAAGCCTTAAGGGGGACAAGAAAAAGTTGACATGAACAAACTAGGACCTCTAGAGCTCTGAGGCTCATTTGTGCCCATAATATTTTGGGAGATATAGTGCTTGCAGAATGAAAACTTCATCATCTTCCACCTTCCTGTCATCCTCTTCCTATTGCTTAGACATAATTCTCTCTTTTATACTAATCTTGTGCTTTTCTTGATGTTGTCCCTTAAGCTCCATTGGTATTTGAAGATGTTTTTATTGCACCATTTCCACAGGTTTCATAAGACCAATCCCAATACCAAGGCTCATTCTTTGTTCACAATCTTATTTTTGAAGAGGGATGGACATCAAAACTCCATGTTTTCCCATAAACCATTAGGGGTATGATCTAGATGTGATAAGAGTTAGGAGATTTTGGACCATAGTAGTTCCATTCTTGGGAAAGTGTTACAAATTTTCCTCCTATTATTAGTAGACGGGGCACCAAAAAGGTCTTATGTATACTTTTCTCCTCAAAATTAGTAACACTTGTATCACTGATTTCAACAAAGTGATGCGACTTGGAAATTTGAGCACTCTGAATTTTCACTTCTCCAATTTCCTTGAAATCTTCTCCTTGATATCTGACTAGCATGAAACTCAAAATGAATTTTGTAAAAGTGGAATACCTAAATATTTAGCCAGGAAGGATCCAATTTCAAAAGCTATAGTCCATGTCAAGCTATTTTTCACTAACATATTGGTGTTGAAGAAGTACATACTTGAACTCTCCCCATTAGCTGTAGTGCCCGAGGCATATTGAAATTCTTAGATGATCATATCAAATGCACAAATCTCTTGAGTCATTGTTTCTCTAAATATAATTATGTCATCCATGAATTATTAATGGGCTATAGATACATAATTACCCCATATCTGCAATCCTTTAATAATCCCCTCATCCACTACTACTTTGATATATCTTCCAATGCCTTCGAATAATGAAAGGGACAGGAATGGGGAAAGAGGACCCCCTTATCGATGGCTCCTAACTACTCTAAAGGTGTGAGAAGGAGAACCATTCATAAGAATAAATAAACAAGGGGTAGAGATTAAGGATGTGATCTAGGGGATCCAACTAGAGGAGAAACCAAATGATTTCAAAATACTAAGCAAATATTTATAGTTCAATCTATCATAAGCCTTGGATAGATCCAACTTGATAAAAAAATTTGGTTTACTTCTCTTTTTGAGCGAATGAACCATCTCATGGGTCGTGATGATCCCATATAGGATCTATTGCCTTCAACAAAATCAATTTGTTTTGGGGCTCTAAGGTTTTGTTGATGCTGTTGGGCCCACCAACATTCATGGGATTCCCCGATATGAAGTCCCAACTACACCTCACATTGTTGGGAGTAGGAGTCCTAATAGTGGGTGGTAGTGTAATGACTTTACCGCAAAAACGCAGAGAGGAAAGGATGATAACTTTGGTTGAGATCAAGTATGTGACCCTATTGAAATTCAAGTGCGATGCATGAAGGTTCTAACAAATGGAAGGGAAAAGAGAGTGTATCCGTTGGAAGATTGTAATAGTACACAACATGAAAGGAACATGCGAGCGAAATGACATCACGAGCTAAGATGCAGAATAGTCCACAAACTAAATTGATGAGTTAATCCAACACCAAGTTTTCAACGAGATTCATACAAATGCATACAAAGTATTTAATAAGTATATGCATAAGTTAAATAACATATATTAGTAATACAAAAAGAATAGTCCTACTATATTACAACATACGGATGAAAGCATGTTGGCTCTCACTTTATTATTATAAGTGAAATTTCCATCTATACATACACCATTGACGACCACTAGCGTGAATAATATAATATTACAGTTAAGAACACCTGCTACTCAAAAGAAGTATACTCGCTCTATGCTATGGAGAAGCAAAGGATCTTCACAACTCCCCCTTTGTGACCTTTTGACTACCCTTATTTCCCTACCACATCTTCATTAGATGAAAAATTAATTACATGGTGAATTTTCATATTCCAATATTGACATTTGGAATTTAACCTAAAATATAATTACAAATAATATTACATTTTCCACTTGTACCCATATACGACAAAATAAGGTAGAGACCGCCTAAGAGAACAAAATACTATGATTTTGAAGCTTTGGGAAACTTTGTCTTGACAACCTCCACTGGTTGTTTCTTGGTCACATATTGGTGCCAAACTTGGCACTGTGGGATGGTGTCCCCATACTACTTGACAATGTCTTTCTAGAGATAGACTCTAGCCTCCATGGCATCTGGGTAGACTATCTTGGAACCTGTATCTAACTCATTTTGAAGCATGAGCAACATTGTCTCGACCTTGATAGGACCACCGATGTACTTTTTCAAGTTGTATGCATTCAAATTCAAGTCTTCCTTTGTGGCTTCTTGTCTGAGCTGCTGCAAGTACTCATCAATATCCAGTCAGACCTGGTTCTTGGGTTTAGTATTAGTGAGGGAATCAATTAATGGGATTTGGTGCTTTATCATGATGACATCCAAACTATTGTACAACCGTACATATGAGGCCTATGTGTTTCCAATGAATGAGATGATCTACTCGTTATTCTGAATCAACATTTAGACCATCGTTTCCTCTAGCTCTACATGTGGATTCATCATCTTAATTAAGTCAAGTGGGGCCCGTTTGTACCACATTGTCCACTTTTGTACATGGGGAATGACATCATGTATGGTTTATAGATTTCTACCAAACTCTTTGTTGCATTGCTATAAGCCATGAAAATAGACAACTCCTTTATGCACAGTGACAAATCCATCATAGAGCTTATGTATGGTCTCTCCAAGTGCTGATACTTTAGCAAGTATTGTTGTCCCCATCTCCCCCAGTGTCGAAACTGCATTTTGTACTATTTCTTAGATTTGTTCTTCCTCTTCCCTAGCAGCATACAATTTCTTTGCGAGTTATTCATTCTCGATCATTAAATACTTAGCATTTGATCTTGTTAATCTTGCATAGGCCAAGTTGGCTTTAGCAATGGTAGTTGGATGCTTCTTGATGTCTGAAACTATCACCCTATACTTGATGAATGAAGGTGATGCATGATAATCCAGAAAGTTCTTCCTCCATGCTTGTACAATCCTCTTCATGAACTCATCGAATGATGTATTGTGCACATCCATGATCGAATCATCATCAAGGAGAACAACATCTCCTTGCCCACTCTGGACTGGATCTGCTACTAGAGTGAGGGATAACATGTGGTTCTCTTAGCATCAGGTCAACATATTCATTATGTGACTCCTATTCCAACTCCATGTCTATCACTTCAATAAATTTCTTAATTTGTTGAGCAAGCTCTCGATCCTGCATCTTCTCACCTTCCTCCTCTGCTACTGTTTTTTCCAACTCTTCATCGTTTATAGGAATTGTTTGCTATGTCATCGAATCTTTCCTTTGTTCTTCTTCTTACTTCCACTTCTCTTCTCATTCTCTCCTGTTCAACTCTTGTTCTTCCATCAACTTCTTCTCTATCTCCTACAACTTCAGTTCTGCTTCCTGCAACTTATGATTTTCTATCTTCCTCCACTCTACTCGTTTGATTTGTTGCTCCCTCTTTTCTTCTTCTTCTAAAGCTTCCTCCTCAAGGATAAGTTTTTCCTTCATTTTACAACTTTCTCTCCCTCTTGATTGTCAGCAATCTTCCTATTCCCTTTGTCTTGAACTAGATTGTCACCTTCTATTGTTGTTTTTGTTGTTTCTTATGGAGTTTTTGTTGTATTTAGAGAAACCTTCCAAGTTATTTCTATAGTGATCAACTCATCTAGTCTGGAGTCATTGTAGAAATACCTACAAGGGTCCTCCCCTAGCCAATGAAATGTCCCGCGGATCCATGAAAATTAAACTCTCATATAGTGGTCCTTGCAAATACTATCAAGATTGTACAGATTAAATTACTTAGTCCCAAAGTCGAATTTCACTATTTCATTAGCCTTGACATCTACATATTTCAATCTCTTAATCTCATATAATCTGATCTACAAAGGAAGAGTAGGCCATGGTGCTTTCTTCTTCCTATGTAGTCCTGCTGACAACCCTATAGTGAGGTGGTATGAAACTTCTTGCATGACCAATTTTTCAGTGGCATACCTTGGTAACACATGCAGAGGCTTTTCTCTTCCAAACAATCTGATGAAGGTGCCACCTGGTGAGTCATACGAATCTGCAAAGTCTACTATCACCTCCATTTCTTCTTAGGACATGAAAGGTGGAACTTGCATGAATATAAGCTTGTATAATGGGATGACGAAGTGGTCAATTAGCCTTGCAATCAATCCTTGATAACTGCAATCGGAAATAAACTTGCAATAGATATTCATGACAGTCACCTGTGGTGTCCTTTTCCAATTCATACTGGGGAACTGTTATTGTGCGCAGATCATGCTCAGTAAGTATGTATACATAGAAAACATTTCTTGCCCATTCTTGGGTGGATTCCGAGCCTTAGCTACATGTGAATTCAATAATTGGGCCAACAAATCCAACTACTTGAATGGCCTTCTATCATTCACCAATTGGTCCAGTAAGAATTTCAACCCTTCAGGAAAGGTTTTTGTGCTCTCTTGACCATATATTCTACAGGCAAAGATGATCAAGAACTAGTAAGCCTTCCTCAGTGCTTTCTCTTCTAAAGATGGTTGTGTGTCTATCTAAACTTTGTTTTCTCTTTCACCCAGCTCTTGAAAATGTCTCTTATGTTCACATAGCTATGGGTGGCATACAAGAGTAAGTCCATGCACTCCACCGGCTTGGGAAAGTGATACATTTTCTAAAAGTATTATTCCCTCAAGGTGGCAATCTTCTTGCCACTGGCACTGCTCAATGTTATAGTTTTTTCATATATATGTGAGGCAATCCAGTTGATGATTCCCACAAATGGGAAGATAGGATACTTGCATGAAAACTTGTATAAACATGATTACTGGATTATAATATATACCTGCTAGTCTTCCAGATCTGCCTCGAAATCTTTTGCAAAATTGTCTTTGATATGTTGTTATGTCAGTGTTGTTTCCTTCTGAATAAACAACTAAGTATTTAGACACACTCATAAATTTATTGATATCTACTGAACTGCTTCCCTAATACTTCTCTCGGTGATTTCCTTTGATGCATCTCTCTTCGATGGCATGTTAGCTGTGACAGTTGGAGATATTTCTAAACAATTATTGTATTTGTGGGACAGAGTGGATAGTCATGGAAAAAAATGTCAACTTAAAGAAAAACAACTTCAAGGCAAGTTCAAGCAGCAATACAAGATCTTGATGGGAAGGATTGCCCATTTTTTCTTGATAGTGGTGAGTGACTAACTATCAGTGCTACGCACTGCGCAATCCCAATAGTCAAGGTAGAAGCCTGATGACTTGAACTGCACAATGTGTAGTTTATTCTAGGCCAAGGCCTAGGAGAGACTACGCATTGGAGAGTCTCAGTGGCCAAGTTGGGAGATTGGATCCTAGAACTATATAGTGCATAGTTGGAGCCAACCCCAGTCATGATCTGTGTAATTTTAGAGGCTAGTCTGTGAGCTTGAGCCTCCATATTTCGCAGTGCAAGTCGTACAAAGTGAGATCCGAGTAAGGGAAAACTAGATATTCCTACGGGAGTGTGAATAAAATGAATATCTAAAATATCATGTGAAGATGAGTACATATTTGACTAACTGTAGAAGCATTCATGTGACAAGAGTCGCTTAATGTGAGGAGAGTCACCGCAATGACAAGTGTTGGTGAAAAAATAGGAAAACTCATGCGACACTTGCGAAAGGAAATTGATAACTCGAAACAAAAATTCTAAACATTAAAACATGTTAAAATGTCAATGACCATGTAGAGAAAGAACTAAAACATCACTTGCACAAGCCAAACCACAAAAAGTGATAGAAAAAGTAGCAAAAGACGACAAAAGTAAAATTCACCCAGAAAAGCAGTGATGATCACACCAAAGGCTCCTTGATCTCCTCAGGAATGTTAGAGATCCAGTATCAAATGTGCAACTGATCTCTAGAAGAGTAGAATAAACATATTTGGAAAAATTAGGCTTGCTGATGCGCATGCCTAAAATAAGGGAAAAACTGACACTTGTCAGAAATTTCTAGAAATAACACAAGTGCCTCCTTCAAAATGTTAAAAATAGATTCGTGTTTTTTAGGGATTTTTTTTCTTTTTTATTCTTTTCTTTTTCCTGTGAAACTTGCCATGCACACTATTGAGAGCGACCATGCAGTTCTAGTAACTATGCAACTTTCAGGCTCAGTGCACTGAGAAGTTTCTAATTTCAGTGAGGGTTACGCAATTTGTGGGCTCAGTGCTAGGTTAACCCTTCATGCCTGCACATTTTATGATCTCAAGGTTCTTTGGTAGTCAGGACTCTGCAATTTCCAAAAACAAGGCTAAGTTCCCTCAAGAATTACGTAGTTTCTAGGAAAATCCTAGAACTACTGTGGGACCAAGTCAGGATATCATCTTTTCAGTTAGAAAACCAACTAAGCAAGTGAAAATATGCCAAATTGAAATATAATTCTCATTTGAAGCAAAAATACCTAGATCAGTGTGAGATGAGTTGCTGAGGTCTAGAAAGAAGGCTCCAAAAATGAAGCATAAGAACATTTTTGGAGGGTGTTTGTAGTCGCTACAACAATGGCGATACAGTTGTAGAACTCCAGGTTTGTTTATGGACCTTGTCTCATGCAAATAAAGTCTAACTCTCCTGGAATTATTTTTTAGTTCTTTGATTATCATAGCTTCTTCACTTAGCTTGAGTTAAAGATGTAGTCCCTACCATTCTCTTTATCAACAACACACATACCAAGCCAAGTCAAACTGATTTGCTTCAATTCGGTATGAGGGGTATACAAACGTACAAGTAAAAAGAGTGTCAGACCTTTAGTTTCATATCTGGTGTTGCTCCATTACAAGAAAGATTGGATAGTACCCTGATGGAGTCACTTTAGGAACACAAGCATTGTTCTTCTATGAGCAAGCCTAGACAGTACCCCAATGAAGTTACTTGCTTCATCTCTCTATGTAGGAATCCTTTTTCTTTTTCCTTTTATTTCCTTTTCATCTTTTTTCATCTTCATTCATTCAAAGAATTGTGCATAGGAACTTATTTATTCCATGAGGTGGAAGTGGGATCCTGAATTATTGAGAGAAGAAGAGTTTGTTCCTTTAGAGAAGGGTATTTATATATACCAATGAAATAATTGTTAAGATTTTCCTCCTATCCTTACTCTACTAGACTTGATCAGCAAAGGTTAACTGAAAATAGAAGACCAATTAGAGTCGGCGGTACTAGTTAAGAGTGCAAGCATGTTGATTTCACCATGACTCTCTCCGAAAGAAATGTATTTTCTATGAGGGTATCATTGTCTAGAAGAAATGAAAGGTTCACATAAAGAGATGAAATAGGTAGATAACCAAGTGTTGATAGCAGTACAATTTCCTCATTGACTTTCCTCATTGACTTCACCCTACTCATCAAAGAAGATGTTATCCTCCACAATGTCCCAAGGTTGAGAAAGGATATTGATGGAGGTAACCTCAAAGCACTTACGGTTCAGCAGCTAGCACTATTAAACCAGAGAGGTCTCTCTCTATAAACCTCATAGCTAAATATTACTGAAGTGGGAAAAAGATATTAAGCTAGGCCTGTTTAGCTCTAGGGTTTAAATATTTTATGGTTTTGCTGGATTGGGAGTCAAAGTCAAGGAACTAGCTCAGGCCTCAAGGGTTTAGTTTCAAGAGGTATAAAGGAGCTAGGTAGGTATTCTTTTATGATACTCTAAGGCTTTTTCGATGCAGTGTAGGTTGGAAAAGCAAAGATTCAAAATGACCATGGCAAGCATGAATTCATTTATCAGAAGATATATAACATAAGCATGAAATTCCTAACAAAACAGAGCTTAAGATTAAGAATTATGTTTAAAACCTCTTAGGAAAATCACTGAAGAGCATAGATATGGAAAGGAGATGAAATTATCATTGGTATAAGTTATTAATAGAAGGAAAAAATTATCACAAACTCATACCATAAGAATTCCTAGATAATAGGTACAACTGGCCTTTGATTTCCTGTAAAAAGATGATGAATACAAACTCCAAGCCTTTCACTCTTTGATTTCCAACCCCTAATACTTCAAAATCTGAAGTATTTATACAATTATTTACAGAAAAATATCTTGAAAAATAGACTTCACGATTTATTACAAAAATTCAAAAAGATAGATCAAAACTACTAAAATTATCATTTGGCTGAGCTTTGGTGTTGTTTTGGGCATTCTGGTGAATCTGAGGCCTTGAATAAATTCTTATGTTAATTCTCCTGACTGATGAACTGCGTTTTTGTTCCATTTTTTCTACCTTATGTTCTAAAAGTTGTTGTAATGAATGTCCAATGTTGGGTCCTTTTGCTACTTAAAACCTGTTGAAAAGGTCTTTACTGTCCTTCGAGAACTAGCAAAATGACTGATTTGTTGCTCTGTGAATGGAGGTTGTGGTCCTTCAGTTGAGAAATTACATAAAAGATGACAAGGAATCACGGTCGACGGCATGAAAAACTGAACTGATATTCACCACTGGGAAGAAATATGAGTCGTCGATGTGACATGTCTGATCCAGGTTGATTATATTTCAGTCGTTGATTCGTGCAGATTATATCATAGACGCAACATGGAGAGGGGCTCTTAACCATGTTTCATAGTTCTTTCTGGCGGCTGGACTAGAAACTTTATTAAGAACAAATTTATAATTTATCACATACGTCTAGGGCTTTCCATATCACAATCACAAAACAAAGGGGCAAAATCCTTATTACATGGTGATTTTCCATTAAAATGATTTAAATAAACCTTTAAATCCATTGTAAAATATATCACATCGGGTTGGGGTGTTTGCCATAGAACTAGACCTGAAACGTTTTAAAATCCAGTTAATAACCTGGCGGGTCTGGTAAGGGGGCCATGTATCACAATTGCAATCACAATTGGGAGGAAGACCATGTGGGGGAAAGAAATTTACATTGGTGCAATTGCCGAGGGCCGTGACTTATAAGCTACGAGTCTTATCACTGCAGGACTTATCATTGCGGGACTTAATGGCTGTAGGACTTAATTGTTGTGGGACTTATCATGCGGGACTTATTGGCCGACAGGGCCAATTGAGGGATGCGAGACCAATTACCAGATGGGCCGATTGTGGGATAGGACCAATTTCTAGATATCGCAATTGCACTCGAGAAGGGGTGAGGAGCACTATTTTATAATTCATGTGATATCTACCGATTGTGGGCTCTGGCCTTGAAAGGGATTTCAATATAGTTTAAATGGGTGTGGCTAGAGTGAAAACAAATAGACTTTCGACTAGAGTTAATACAAATGGACTTTCAGCTAGAGTTGGAATTTTAAGGGATTCCGGGTAGAGTTGGAATATTAAAGGGACTTTGGGATAAGGCTAGAGTTTAGGAATTTGGATACGGAGTATGAGTTTCTTCCAAGGAAAAATGGGTTTTAGCTAGGATTTAAGGATTTAAAAATGGGTTTCAAAGGAAAGGAGGGGATATATGAGGGAACTTGAGGGAGGCATATGAAATATGAATAAAGATGTTGAAACAAGCTGAAATCTCCTTGAGCATCATTTTTCCCTATTACTACTCCCATGATGATGACATTGATAGTGAAGTCACTGGTTTTTTATGATTTTTGACCCTATGACCTAATGATGACTTGACATGGACAGAATGAGAAGAATGATGACCATAATGAGTATGACACCATTACAACAAGGAATGACTAAACATGATGATGTCCATTGACCATGAAGGTGAAAGGAGTAGTGATTCCTTAGCTAACCTAACTGGTGACCAAATTTTTTAATTGAAGACCTACTGAAACACAAAAATTTGACCAAGGACCCTAACAAGAACTTTGAAAGAGAACATTTGATCATTGGTGACTGGAGGGACTGACAAACACTAACATTAGCTCCAAATGGGGATGGAAGCTCCTTTAGGAGGTGTCAAGAACACCATAGACTAGGTAGCCTGATCCATTGGGCAATGGAGTCAAAAATAGAAAGGCTAAACTCAATATTGGAAACTGACTGACAAACTAAGCTGACTTGACACAATGAAAAAACTAACTTAATTATAAAACTGACTACTAACTGAAATTATTTATGGAAGCAGACCATCAATATCTTAGGGCCTCCACCTTGGGCTTCAAATCTTGATGGTAACCGCCAATCTGCTAAAGATATATATACAATCATGTGAAATGATCTCTCCAATGTAACCAATCCAACAAATGACTACTTATTTGAATCCTACTCACACATTCCACAAGCATGCAGAAAAAACAAAAGATAGGAAGATCGAAGTGTCCACTGAACAAGCGTACATGATCCATAAATACAATAAAATTCATCTCCCTTGATGAGTGTAAAAAATTGGAAAAATGATATTCAAACAAATGTGCATTGAGGTTTAGCTCATCCAACAGATTGTAATTCTTCTCTAGGTGGTGTTAGAGTCGGCTTGGTCAAGCCCTCCGTCAGGGATCAAAACTCTTTATGCATTTCATGATTAAGTGTCCCGCTCCTCTCTTCCAGTTGCATTCCGCTAGGGACATGCCATGACCTGACGGAGAAAGTCATGCTAGTCAGTTTCCCTCATGTCTGGCCCATGTTGGTTCAGGTCTTGTTCCAAAATCAATAAAATTCATGATAGTCAAGGTCTGGTCCTATTTCAGGACAGAGTCATTTTTGGTCTGGGTCTAGAAATTCATCAAGTTTGGTCCTCGAAATAACATGTCGAGAAACAAGCCATGCAGGCCGGAGGGAGACCTTATACACCTACAGTGCAGAAAACTTCATCATCATCACAAGAGACATCGACTATTCTCCAAAACTCTATTTTGAAGAAAATTCAAACAAGGTAAACCATGACAAATTTTCCAAAAATCGACAGCTGATATTTTCAAATGTAGTCATGGATGTTAAATCCAGAGGCCTAGTCACACAATCCCCACAAAGGAATGCCAAAAATTTCATCAAGAGAGCCAAAAGTTTGAAGAAAATGGAAAAAAGGAATGCTGAAAAAGTCAATGAAAAAGTGCAGAACACAAAACATTAGAAAATGGGTTTTTAAAGAGGAAAAAATCAAATCAGTTTATCTCAAGCTTATAAATACATATTGTGGCCCAAAGCAAAGCCATTGTGCCATTGGAGACTTAGAAAGATATTGTAAAGGTGGGAGAGTGAGATTGGTGAGCATTTGAGTGAGTGGGTAGGTGATTTGAGAAGCGCGACGCACACAAGCAGGAGCGCAGCACATCCACCGCGCGTGATGCATATAAGGCGTGTGGCGCACTGGGAAGAGCGCGCGCCGCACATAGTACAGCAGTTCAAAACAAGGCAAGATCATTCCAAGCTTTCGTGAAGCTCATCAAATCAAGAGGTAGGCTTTATGACACTTCTTATGCATCAGTTTTATCAATGATATGGCGATTATAAGATGTTTAAACAATACCCAAAAGAACAAATCCATCCATGGAAATATCACCAAGAAAAACCATAAATGAAGTTGCAAAATTGCAATGATGCCGCCAAGGTTTTTCTTCCCTTACCCTTGTCCCCTCACCCCTCATCATTCTCACCTCTCCTCCATCATGTTTCCTAAGAAAATCATCCTAATTTCACCACCAAAAACCCCTCCCTTGTTTTGAAAAGCATGTTGGGCGACTGTGACAGTGCGCGGCACACACACAAGGCGGCGTGACACACTCAGGGCGTGCGGCACACTAGGAGCCTGGCCATAGTGCAAAATTACCACTGGCGCGGCGCATACTCGGTGCGCGGTGCACTGGGCAAAGCGCGCAGCACACAGACCTATAAGCCCAAAACACACTATATTTCCCAAAATTTTTGTGAATGACCCTTAAGGTTGGAGAGGTAGCCCAACTACCTTCATCATGGGTGTTTAAACTTGAAAGGGGATGTTGTTATGATCACCATGAAATCAAATGCAAAATTTTTAAAGGTAAAACAAAGATGATATAGAGAAAAGGTCAAGAAAGCTAGGGTTTTGCTACAATGACTCTATCGTTAAAAACATGCTCCTACCTGACCTCTATTAGCTAATTCCCCTGTAGCAGGTTCCCCTGATAATCACCCTAGCTCCATGCAATCATATCCATTTGTCCCCTTTAATCCTATGACTCAAAACATCCAAACCATACCTCATCACCACCATACTCAAACACTCGCAAATCCCTGTAAATTTTTCCAGTTAAACCCCTATTCCTCTTTTCATCATTCCCCTATTTTATTGTCCCCTTGGTGGCAGATTTGCAGAGCATCTATCAGTTCAGTGGATTCATAGGGCAACAAAGAAATTCAGGGTACAAACAATAGCAATGGCATCAGATACTTCATCAGATTATGAGGGGGGAACCCACAGCAATACAGCTTCAGGAGATCAGGCTCCCCGAAGACCTAGGAGTGGCTGACATGTCAGGGATGAACCAAACACCCTCACTGAGTTGCAGGCATGCCCTCTCGCTATGTCTTGTTTCCAGCACTTTTCATGTTTCGAAGTTTGTTAGAGGGTGGCAAATGTCAGGATTCATCATGAGTTGGCCCGCCTCTTTTCACTTCACCTACATGGAGGACAGTCTATATTGGCAGGGGTCACTTTCACATTGACACCGAAAACCATATCAGTGGCAACAGGCATACCAAATGTTGGAGAACAATGGCACACGAAGATGAAGGTGGAGAGAGAGCTTTATGAGCCTTACATAAAAGTCAGTTGTTTGAGTTAGCTCATGAGAGTTTTCCCATTCAGACTTCTGAGAGATGATTATGCTCCGCTCATGAGATTGATCATGAAATACTTCATTTGTGAAGGGATGTTTTCTCGCCTTTATGCCTATCGCATCAGGTTACTCATGCACTTCACCAGAGTGTGTATGATGAACCTCCCATTTTTCATTTGCGGGAACATAGAGAGGATGAGGAAATTCATGCAGCACAAGACCCCTCGGCAGCAGCTCAATAGTGTATATCACTTTTCTCTTATCCATATTTTGGTGGACCATCATTTGAGATTACATGGCATTGCTTGGGAGGACTTCATCTCCCGTGACTTCTTCAGCGCTCCACAGGCAGTATCAGAGAAAAAACATGAGATAGGTGGTCCCTCTCATCAGCATGAGCGCCATGAGACCACTGTGGTGCCTTTTTCCGTCATGTATTAGAGAGGTTATCTGAAAGGCACCAGGCCTTTCTTTCCAGCAGCAACGCGAGTGTTATCTCCACTCGGGGTGGAAGGGGCCTCGCTTCTGGCATCGACTACATAGGTATTGGACAAGGGAAAGGAGCCCATGCATGATGAGGGGCCTTTAGGTACACAGGAGACCGGTGTCATCCTCATTCCGGATGAAGAGAGAGAGGCAGAAAATGTCAAACTCAGGATGACCATTTAGGAGCAGGACACAGAGATCAAAGACTTGATGCTAAATTTTGAGAGGGCTAGATGGGTCATCAAGCATCTGGAGCAGAGAAAAAAATAGCTGGAAGACCAGCATGTGATCATGGAGCTGCAGAACATCCGTGAGGATCGTCTAACTGCCCAGTAGAGGAGGATTGAATTTACTTCATTGGAGCAACAGGTTATGGATGATCGTGAGTCTGTTCTTGAGAGAGTCAACATGCACCTGGACAAAATGTTGAACTGGGCCGACAAAGACAACACACTGCTGAGACACATGGCTCATCATTACAGGGCACAGAACTTGAGTTTGAGAGCCTAAATAAGGAGTTTGAAAGCAAAACTGAGGAAAGCCACAAAAAGGGAAAAAAGGGAAAAAGAGCAAGATAGGCTCAAGATCTTGGCTGAGGCCTCCTTGGTTTAGTAAAGCACCCCATAGAGAACTTCTAGCCCAAATCTCAAACAATTTGGGCAAATTTTGGTCACAGGGAAAATTTTGGGCGAAAAACAGGGATTTTCTCCCTATGCGTCACGCACCCTGCGCGGTGCTAAAATTATAGCACTCCAATCGAGAAAAGGTTTACATTTCTGGATTCAGTATCAAAAAATACATCTACTGGTGTTCAAGCTAGAAATTTTGATAAGTTTTGGGTCTCCTAAAGGTCAAAAAACACCCAAAAATGGCCTTTCTGCCACTTTTTGGACACATAGAAAGCAGTCTTGGGAGAATGAATATTTGGAGGGGCAAATGAGCTTCAAATTCAGAAATTCTAGTGGGGTTAGAAATTAGACAGGCCAAGCTTTCCAACAAGCCCACTTGGGCACATTTTGGACACCTATAAGTGCCCCAAAACAGGCTCCAAAGTAGCATGATGCACAGAGAAAGGGCGCGCGACGCACAGAGGAAAAATTGCCAATTTGTTTCCGTTTCGTGAAATTTAGGTTCGCGACTTCTCCAAGTGGGCCCACTCATCTACACTTTGGTTTTTTGGCACCAAATGTGGCATTTAAAATGCTTTTTCTCCAGATCGGCTTCTATCCAAGTGGCGAATGAAGGAAAATGGTCACCCCAAAGCCAAATGTCATATTTGCAGCGCTGCACCTGTAGCTGATGGTTGGCTCTCCATCTCCATTTCGAAATGATTTGAGTAACTTGCCAACCCCTGGGCGTTCTATCTCTTCCTCAAACATTGTATATATTGTATGCAAGTTATTTGCAAAGGGTTGGTTGGCTTGTAACTTCTGGGAGACTGTGGGAAAGAAACTTTGTTTCTGCATTGTATATTTTTACAGAGAATTAATGAAAGGCAACGGCTTTGTTTCATGAGATTCCTGTGGTTGCAAGTATAGCAAGTGTTTCTCTTATGTTTCATATGTATCTTGTTATGTTTGTAATCCATTTCACATTTATTTCGCGTGAAATTTTTCGAGTGAGATCAGGTAGAATTCAATTCTAATTGCTCTACTTGTGGGAAAATTTCATATACAGTGTTTATTATTCTGTTTGAAAAGGATTCATCTCCTATGCCCTCTTCAACTCCTTAATCATTCTCTCCATTCCTTTGTTATGTTCCATAGTTTCATTTTGTATCCATTTCTCGTGAAATGTTTCGAGTGAGATCAGGTAGAATTCAATTCTATTGCTCTACCTGTGGGAAAATTTCATATATAGTGTTCATTCTTCTGTTTGAAAAGGATTCATCTCCTATGCCATTTTCAACTTCTTAATCAATATTTCCATCCTCCTACATTTTAAAACTAAATTGTTATGCTTTCAGCCTACCTTTCCTCACGGAATAATCTTTGCCTTCATTTTTAGTTCTCTGTTCATTGAGGTCCAGTGGTCCCATAACATCCCAGAAATACAGTCATTCATAAAAATCACTCCTTGTTTTCAATTTCACTTACTAGCCTAAGACAAATAGTTCGTTTGAAAGTCATCTCAGTCCTTCTCGTTCATCTATTCACTGAGTGTGACCCGGAGAGAGCCCTCTCCTATTCTAGTAGGGCTAGCTACCAGACTGAGTGTGGTTTGTGGTTACCCTGAATTTTTCCTTCCTTCAGCCTGAGGCGGATTTAGGTGCTAACAACAACAACACATAAAATCCTACATGCTGGCTATTACTGGCTAACCTTGTTCAAGGATGCACACGAATACGTAAGGAAGTGCAAAACCTATCAAACTGCTGTTGGAAGATAAATGAAACCTGCATTGCCATTACAACAACTCATTACTTTACTAAATGGGTGGAAGTAATTCCACTAAAGGTAACCAATTCTAAGAACATTATTGAAATTATTGATCATTTTTCATTACAAGATTGGCCTACTGATTGCCTTGATGTTTGACAATGCATCTTACTTCACAGGAAACACTATGACAAAATTCGCTCTCAAAAGAGGTTTCAAACTTAAGTATTCTGCTAACTATTATCCTCAAGGAAATGGTTTAGCATAATCAACCAATAAAAACCTCATTAGGATCATTAAACGAACTATTGATGAGAGTGAAAGAAACTGGCATAAATATTTAATATTTTCTCTATGGGTAGATTAGATAACACAGAAGGCCTCAATAGGCACTTCCCCATTTAATATCGTGTATGGGAAATAAGTTGTTCTTCCTACAAATATATCTATTCTCTCTCTAGCCCTAGTTCAATTTATTGAAGAAACTCCTTCTTCTTCTTTGCAATTAAGGAAATCACAAATCCTCAAACTCGAAGAAGAAAGAGAGAAAGCCAAAATCATACATGCCCATCATCAACAGTTAGTTAAATCTTCCTTTAATGCAAATTTTGTTAGCTAGAAATCATTTCAACTTGGAGAGCTTGTATTGAAGTGGGATAAAGCACATGAAGAAAAAGGAAAGCACACCAAATTCCAAATAATGTGGCTTGGACCATTTCAGATTACAGAACAAATTTTCCCATCAACGTTTCTATTGCAAGATTTATTAGGCAAGAGAGATTCTCTACCTGTGAATGGGCAAATTTTGAAAAAATATTTTTCATAGGAGAGAACATCTTCTATCCCTTTTCCACTATCGCATTTACCTTCTTTCATTTTTATGCTTTCTAGAAAAATAAATATTGAATAGGTATTTACTTTTGGCCTCATAATAAATATTTTGGAAATATTTTGATTTTTTTCTTTAATAAGTGGAGATTGTTAAGGAAATAATTATAACATTTGAAAATTAGCTAAGTTCCATCTCTCAATGGTTCTCCCCATCTAGTAAAATTTTCTCTTTTTAGAGTGTAACTCTAAAATATACTAAAACTTAGAAGATAAGAGGTCTCATAAAGAGCCTACTTACCATGTTCATAGGGAAATAATAGACTGACATTGCCAATAATGCATACCAAAACATGGTAATGGCTTGAGATTATTTTAATCTTAAGACAAGGGGTCTCATCATGAGCCAAATTACTTTGTTGAATTACAACTGGTGAATGGAATTGTCACTATTTGGCCACTAAACCAAGACAATTACTTATAAGTAATAAAAAGAAAGATTTTGCAAAAAAATAAACCATTTAAAAAATAAAAAGGAGAATAAGTATATGATTTTGGATTTATCTCTAAAAGCTGCACCCTTACCTAGATGGGGCACTAAATCATTGTTGGTTAAAAGGTAACTCTGTTGAGGATATGCGCCCCTGCTGGCAGCAGAGACTCTACTTGTGACAAATGAGTACATTTAAAAGCTGATCTGTAAAAGCCCCCTACTTTATTTTTAAACAAAGTAAAGGCTGATATAGACAAAGGAATTTTCATTTTTAAGAGGATATCAAGTGAATTGTAATTAGGTGAGTTTGTTTTTATTCAGAGAAATGTTACTTATCTTAAATTTCATGCAATTCCTATTTCCTGAACTATTATTATTTTGAAAGATTTAGAAATTTCAAAATTATCAGAGATAACTGGTTCTTCCAGTGAATCACCAATTGTTGTACTGTTCAACAACCCCAGCCCCATTTATTATATAATAGTTAGTATTGTATTAATAAATGGGGACCCTTAATTTTTTTTTTCAAAAAAATTAGAAAATAAGAGCTTGCCTTTATATCCATTCAGAATAAAACTTTAGATGGACTTAAGATATTAAGTTGAGTCACTTTATGACTAAGTATTCTTTATCACAAATTGCATGATCCCAAAGTAACAAAGGTTATTCATGAGTTGGAGTCTACGAAACATGATAAAATAACCCCCTTAGAAGACTGAAGGTAGCGTTAAACTCTTTTATAAACCTTAAGGCTTAGAGTATTTATAGTATAAAGTACTTATCACATCGTGACTTTCACAAAGGCGCAAACATTCAAACCATAAAAAATGTGAATTGCAATATGGTCCGGACCCGACGAAATAATAAAAGTGGTTATAACTTGAATCAAATCTGACCTATCATGAATATCTGTTTGAATACAATAATCATTCGTTTAGGGAAAAGCACTCGAAAAAGTTAAAAGCATGCCACTCATCGCAAATCACAAAAATACCAAAGCGCCTTTGAATTGGTCTATTTCACATAACTTGACATCACCGATTTGCGATAAATCCATTTATCGCAATTGCTTGATCAGTATCACACTTAAAACACACCAATTTGAAATATCATTTACAACTTGCAATGCGATGGTTTGATAAGGCATAAAGAAAATCACATGTAGGCCTTAAGGAGTAGTTAATAAGGTTTAACCACATTTACTCTTTTCACGGCGCGAGAAGATTGATACCTTTTTACCCGTCATGAAATAAAAGCTTCATTTTTACATCGTTTCAGAGTTTACTATGTTATCGTGTTTCTACTTTCATTGTTGCTCTACATTTCATTCTATTTTGTCCATTGCCAAAATTTCAGGAAATTACCAAAGAAAACAATGCTTAGGAAAATGGCTAAGAAAGGAAATAAGATTGCAGAGGCTACTGTGTTTGAAGATTTAGACATGCTTCCACTATTCTCTGATACTACATGCAACAAGGATGGCGAAACTACCTCATGGGAAGAAATGTACAACCTATTGGAGGAAGAAAACCCAAGGGTCCTGGTGACTAAAGCAACAACATATGTTGAGGTCTCATCCGATGCTTATTATTTTTAAGTAGTATGTTCTTTCCTGTAGAGAATAGCTGAAAGGCCTAAAATCTTTCCATACACTGATATGGTAAGATGGATCATCGACAATGTGGAAATTTCATACAGAAAATTAAGGAATTCCAAGCACGAAGTCATGGGGTCATTTACTCCAGATAATCTACGTCAAATGTATCATCTGCTAGAACCACAGAAACTATATGCCAAAGCCTTCATTGAGCACTTCATGAAAGAAAATGAAGACCTGATGGACAACATGAAGAATTGGAGGTCTGGCTCCAACAAGTTCAAGTGAGAGAAAACTGGTATGTGCCCAATTGCACCTCTGTCAGCGCTGCATAATTTTGCAGCTGCAATGTTGTGTTGACTATTTGGAGAGGCATACAATACTAAGTTTTCTATTGAATGGGTTCCATTAATTGATGTGGATATTAATTATATCATTATGAACTAGAGCAATATTTTATCAGATAATTTTTCTATGTCCATTAGAGATTACAGACAAAACAAAATTATCACCTCTCGGGTTATCCCTCCTTTTTATATGAGTGCATATGTGATGGACGCTATATGTTTCTGTTCAAATCTTCAAAACATGGGTTGAAAATGGACTTTATAGGACCATACTCCTATCCATGTTTATCATAAGGGTTTGTGGGAATCAAAGTTTAACTCCCACGTTTACAAAATTTGTCATGGCGTTATGTTACCAATTCACCAAACTATTTTTGATAAGAAAGCCCCCAGGCTATTAAAGGAACCTAAAACAAACATCTTGCCAGTGGCAAGATGGTTTGGTGAAGAGTTATTTACTTATGTCAGAGTTTTTGGGAGTATCATAGCTCCTCATGTTCTTCCATTATATGTTCCTGATAAGTTATTGGCAAGAGAAATTTCCTATCAAACTATGGGGGATGGCATTACCAAAACCCTTAAATAAATGAAGAAATCTATCTGGCCTACCTTCTTGGTGCAATGTGGTGCTTTTGCATTACATGATTTTGGGCATGAGGCAAAGAAGATATAAAATATCACATCCCTGAAGCTATCTATTGTGCCAGGCAGACAGTCAGACCTTAACAAGGTTGCCATGAACTTCACTGTTATGGTTAAAATTAGACAATTTACTCACGAGATCGATGATTTCGATGACCTCTTCGAGTTAGTTGAAAGATTTTTGTAGGTCTTATATTTGGCATCTATAAAATTGAGCTTAGTAGACCTCAACCGTTTTGATATATACAAGAACAAAAGGCTTACAAAGGTCCCTTTGGACCTATTACAGATTGAAGAAACAAGTCAATGAAGAGAACCCACTCCCAATGTAAGTCTGGAGGAAGGTTCCTAGCATAATTATGATAGGGAATATCAAGGGAAATCAGTTCAAAGTTCAGAAGATTTTGAACACCAATCTCAAGATATGGAAGAAAGCCCTGCGAAAAAAACTGAGGTGGACACCGAGAAAAGTGCTGAAGAAACGATCAAACAGGCCTCGACTGAGGAACACATGGAGACTGACTCCACACAAGTTCATAAAAAAAAGACCAAAGTCATTGATATGGATCAATAATGGGAGGAATTTAACAAAAAGCTCTAAGTACAACAAACGAAGATGAGTCATGAAGGAACGTTTGGATTTCAGATTCCTCAACAAAATCAATAGGTCATAAGCAAAGAAATATCAATACAAGGGGTTACAACTACTGAAGATATTGAAATCATCCTGACCTACCCAAATTCGGAGTCTGATCTAAAAATTGAGGAAATACACCTGCTAGATATATTCTACAACCCAACGCATAAGGCTGTAGTTAAGAGGCAAAGAAGGAAGAGGAAATTGGATACAAAAATAACGTCAATTCTTGAAAATGAATCGATGGAGGTAGTATGGAAAGACACCCCCATCGATCCAAGACACCCCCATCAATCCAACAAAAATTCTTACTAAGCTATCACAATTTGCAAGTGCTTGTGCAACTGCGACAATTGATAAGGCAACTGAAGTTAAAATTTTGCTAAAAGAAAAAGAACAAATAATTTAGCTATTGGAAAAACAAATTGACCTGGAGAGACAGAGCACTAATAGAAAAGCAAAGACACAGAGGACACAACTATAGAAAGAATTTGAACATATGAGATTACAACATCAAGAAGACATCGCCAAAAATTATTCAAAGATTAATCAAATGTAGACTATAATAGATAAACGTAGAGACAACCCTCAAACAGAGGAATTTATTAAAGAAACACTTGAACTAAACTCTCTATTATCACAACAACAAGAAGTATTCTGCCAGAAAATCTCATTGATCAATCCATATTGTGAAATAAGTGATGCTTTAACCAATCAAGTGGTTGATAAGAGATTTGAATATGAAGAGGTCAATAAGAGAATTTCAGAGTTTATTTCTTGGCAGGAATCTAAAGAAGGTAGAAAAGGCGATCTACCAAAGATCGAGGAGTCCCACAAGGATATTCTATTCACATATTGGGGCATACAGTTGAAGCGAATAGAAAGGGCAGTGGTTAGAGCAGCTAGCACATCAAATAATATAATTAAAGTTGTGATTGAAAACCTTGATAGTGTCAATCTCATCAAATAATGCAAGCCGAAAATTCTCCAAGACTTCAAATAGTTAGAGAAACAGTGGAAAGAGACCACCAAAACAAAAGAAAAGGTAATAAAAAAATTGTCTAAGCTTGAATGGGAAACTTACTGACAGTTTATGGTGAAACCGCATAGTCAATGGATGACTCTGTGCTGTCTAACAAATTCCACTAAAAAGATGGTGCCACCACTCTCCGATGTTGTATTTATGGGTCAATTAAGATCTAGAATTGGCCAGCCACCCCAAGTGAAGCCGATGATAGATATCTGCAAATGGAAGGACTGAATGGCTGATTAGAACCATTCAAGTTGAAAAATATCGTCATCATTTTTATTTCTATTTTAGTTTTTATTTTACTTATTCCGAGGAAGGTTGTTTGAAACCTCTTCAGCGTTTTGTGTAATAATCTATTTTTGATACATATTTTGTATTATTTAAACCTCTCTCATGTATTTAGAGAAAGGTCCAAAATTGTATCAAGAACACTTTGCAAAGGTTTGCACTTCTGTACTTTTGTGATTGTCCTGATGAAATAATTGGAACAAGGTCTTGATTTTCTTAGAAATTCAAGCATACTCTACTAAATTTTCACTTTTGTACTCTTAAAGTATATTTCGTTGAAAGGAAGAAGATCAATATTGCTGACTTCATGAGTAGAACTTCTCATATCTGGTACTTCTATCTTTATGGTTGAGTTTTGTTTATGAATTAGCAACAATATTTCCTTATATTGCATTATGTATGAAATTTGAGCTATAGTTTGACATTATAGCACTTTTGTAAAATGTTTTAGCTGTAATTCCTTATTAAGTACATGAGCAATTGATATATGTGATATAGTTTTCACAATTATTTTTCCTAACTATTTAGTCAAAATAATTATCATTAATGATTTCATCTCTTATAATAATTGAATGATCTTTATTACCTGTTTCTCTATGATATTTTTATAGATCGCACGATTTAAGTTATTCCCCTTGTATATATTAAGATAAATGTTAGAATAGATATCCGCATGTGTTTGTTGTTTAATTAGATCATTTAGTTATTTCATTTCCCATTATACCTTATTTCAAACGACAATCATCATCCTATCAATTCTTCCTGGGAAACTGGTCCCATTATCCCCAGTTGGAGCCACCATATCAAACGGAAAAGGAGTTGCTTCATAGTTTCAGACTGGGTGGTTATCTCCCATGTTGTTGCAACGGAATTCTGAGGCTTCAAAATTTTGGTGCTAGAAGGAGGGCCATGAGTGTGAATGGAAAAGAGGACTGATCAAAAATCAAAAAGCCATCCTAAGAGTCATTCCCCCTCTAGATCTCCTCCATCTTCTAGATCCCCATCTAGAACTATAATCCCATGATCAGAAGTTGAGAAAACCTCTCCAAAATCTCCTAGTGAATCTCAGAGAATACCTTCTTTATACTACAACCTTGAATCCCGAGAAGTTCAGACTTTAATAGAGAAGTTACAGCAAATCTCTATTTTAGTTGAAAAGCCTGCAAGATCTCAATCATTTGAAGGAAGTGTTTCCTCTTTTCTACAACCAAAACGAATCTTGACTCGTTGTCAAAGTGAGAAGACTGGAATTCCTCCTTTTAAATTTCTCATTCCTTCTTTCTGAAAGAAAACCAAGAAATCTAAATCACATACATCCACTAGTGAGGTTTTATCCAATTCTCCACCTTAAACTCCTTCATTCCCTCCATTCATTCCAACGACTTCCATTCCAACTACTGGTGCTTGTTCTTCTAGCCCAAGCACCCAATTTGCCTCTTCCTCAACTCAAACTCCACCCATATCCTCGTCCACTCAAACCCCTCCTATCATCTCATCCACTCAAATTCCAATGGCTGTACAACAACCACCACCACGAGTAAGACCATGGAATAATCCCGACGTTGTAGTGATGACACTCCTTTTCACCCTCTTCTTAAGCATCCTGAAATATGATTGCCCAAATTTAATCCTCATGATGAACTAACACTTGAGAAAAGGTTTTCATTTTTGGATTCAGCATCGAAAAATACATCTACTAGTGTCCGGGCTAGAAATTTTGATAAGTTTTGGGTCTCCTAAAGGTCAAAAAACACCCAAAAATGGCCTTTCTGCCACTTTTTGGACACACAGAAAGAAGTCTTGGGAGAATGAAGATTTGGAGGGGTAAATGAACTTCAAATTCAGAAATTCCAGTGGAGTTAGAAAGTAGACAGGCCAAGATTTCCAACAAGCCCACTTGGGCACATTTTGGACAATTGCAAGTGCCCCAAAACAGGCCCAAAAGTAGCGCGACGCACAGAGGAAAAATTGCCAATTTGCTTCCGTTTCGTGAAATTTCGGTTCGCGACTTCTCCAAGTGGGCCCGCTCATCTACACTTCGGTTTTTTGGCACCAAATGCGACATTTAAAATGTTTTTTCTCCAGATTGGCTTCTATCCAAGTGGCGAAGGAAGGCAAACGGTCACCCCAAAGCCAAATGTCATATTTGCAACGCTACACCTGTAGCTGATGGTTGGCTCTCCATATCCATTTAGAAATGATTTGAGTAACTTCCCAACCCCTAGGCGTTCTATCTCTTCCTCACACATTCTATATATTGTATGCAAGTTATTTGCAAAGGGGAGGTTGGCTTGTAACTTCTGGGAGACTGTGGGAAAGAAACTTTGTTTCTGCATTGTATATTTTTACAGAGAATTAATGAAAGGCAATGGCTCTGTTTCATGAGATTCCCGTGGTTGTGAGTATAGCAAGTGTTTCTCTTATGTTGCATATGTATCTTGTTATGTTTTGTATTCCATTTCGCATTCATTTCTGGTGAAATGTTTTGAGTGAGATCAGGTAGAATTCAATTCTATTGCTCTACCTGTGGGAAAATTTCATGTGTAGTGTTTCATTCTTCTGTTGAAAAGGATTCATGTTGTCCATGCCCTTTTCACCTTCTTGATCAATCTCTCCATTTCTTTGTTATATTCCATAGTTTCATTTGTATCCATTTCTGGTGAAATTTTTCGAGTGAGATCAGGTAGAATTCAATTCTGTTGCTCTACCTGTGGGAAAATTTCATATACAGTGTTCATTCTTCCGTTTGAAAAGGATTCATGTCGCCCATGCCCTTTTCAACTTCTTAATCAATATTTTTATTCCGCCATATTTCAAAACTAAATTGCTATGCTTTCAACCTACCTTGCCTCACGAAATAATCTGTACCTTCATGTTAAATTCTCTGTTCATTGAAGTCGAGTGGTCCCATAACATCAACAGAAACAACAGTCATTCACAAAATCATTCATATTTTCAATTTCACTTACTAGCCTAAGATAAATAGTTCGTTGCAAAAGTCATCTCAGCCTTCCAATTCATCTATTCACTGGTGTGACCCGGAAGAGCCCTCCCTGTTCGGTAGCAGCTACCAGACTGAGCGTGGTTTGTGGTTACCCTGAATTTTTCCTTCCTTCAGCCTGAGGCGGATTTAGGTGCTAACAACAACAACACATAAAATCATACATGCTGGCTATTACTGGCTAACCTTGTTCAAGGATGCACACGAATACGTAAGGAAGTACAAAACCTATCAAACTGTTGTTGGAAGATAAATGAAACCTGCATTGCCATTACAACAACTCATTACTTTACTAAATGGGTGGAAGTAATTACACTAAAGGTAACCAATTCTAAGAACATGATTGAATTTATTGATCACTTTTCATTACAATATTGGCCTACTGATTGCCGTGATGTTTGACAATGCATCTTACTTCACAGGAAACACTATGACAAAATTCGCTCTCAAAAGAGGTTTCAAACTTAAGTATTCTGCTAACTATTATCCTCAAGGAAATGGTTTAGCATAATCAACCAATAAAAACCTCATTAGGATCATTAAAGAACTATTGATGAGAGTGAAAGAAACTGGCATAAATATTTAATATTTTCTCTATGGGCAGATTAGATAACACAGAAGGCCTCAATAGGCACTTCCCCATTTAATATCGTGTATGGGAAATAAGTTGTTCTTCCTACAAATATATCTATTCTCTCTCTAGCCCTAGTTCAATTTATTGAAGAAACTCCTTCTTCTTCTTTGCAATTAAGGAAATAAAAAATCCTCAAACTCGAAGAAGAAAGAGAGAAAGCCAAAATCATACATGCCCATCATCAACAGTTAGTTAAATCTTCCTTTAATGCAAATTCTGTTAGCTAGAAATCATTTCAACTTGGAGAGCTTGTATTGAAGTGGGATAAAGCACATGAAGAAAAAGGAAAGCACACCAAATTCCAAATAATGTGGCTTGGACCATTTCAGATTACAGAACAAATTTTCCCATCAATGTTTCTATTGCAAGATTTATTAGGCAAGAGAGATTCTCTACCTGTGAATGGGCAGATTTTGAAAAAATATTTTTCATAGGAGAGAACATCTTCTATCCCTTGTCCACTATCGCATTTACCTTCTTTCATTTTTATGCTTTCTAGAAAAATAAATATTGAATAGGTATTTACTTTTGGCCTCACAATAAATATTTTGGAAATATTTTGATTTTTTTCTTTAATAAGTGGAGATTGTTAAGGAAATAATTATAACATTTGAAAATTAGCTAAGTTCCATCTCTCAATGGTCCTCCCCATCGAGTAAACTTTTCTCTTTTTAGAGTGTAATTCTAAAATATACTAGAACTTAGAAGATAAGAGGTCTCATAAAGAGCCTACTTACCATGTTCATAGGGAAATAATAGACTGACATTGCCAATAATGCATACAAAAACATGGTAATGGCTTGAGATTATTTTAATCTTAAGACAAGGGGTCTCATCATGAGCCAAATTACTTTGTTGAATTACAACTGGTGAATGGAATTGTCACTATTTGGCCACTAAACCAAGACAATTACTTATAAGTAATAAAAAGAAAGATTTTGCAAAAAAATAAACCATTTAAAAAATAAAAAGGAGAATAAGTATATGATTTTGGATTTATCTCTAAAATCTGCACCCTTACCTAGATGGGGCACTAAATCATTGTTGGTTAAAAGGTAACTCTGTTGAGGATATGGGCCCCTGCTGGCAGCAGAGACTCTACTTGTGACAAATGAGTACATTTAAAAGCTGATCTGTAAAAGCCCCCTACTTTATTTTTAAACTAAGTAAAGGCTGATATAGACAAAGGAATTTTCATTTTTAAGAGGATATCAAGTGAATTGTAATTAGGTGAGTTTGTTTTTATTCAGAGAAATGTTACTTATCTTAAATTTCATGCAATTCCTATTTCCTGAACTATTATTATTTTGAAAGTTTTAGAAATTTCAAAATTATCAGAGATAACTGGTTCTTCCAGTGAATCACCAATTGTTGTACTGTTCAACAACCCCAGCCCCATTTATTATATAATAGTTAGTATTGTATTAATAAATGGGGACCCTTAATTTTTTTTTTTCAAAAAAATTAGAAAATAAGAGCTTGCCTTTATATCCATTCAGAATAAAACTTTAGATGGACTTAAGATATTAAGTTGAGTCACTTTATGACTAAGTATTCTTTATCACAAATTGCATGATCCCAAAGTAACAAAGGTTATTCATGAGTTGGAGTCTACGAAACATGATAAAATAACCCCCTTAGAAGACTGAAGGTAGCGTTAAACTCTTTTATAAACCTTAAGGCTTAGAGTATTTATAGTATAAAGTACTTATCACATCGTGACTTTCACAAAGGCGCAAACATTCAAACCATAAAAAATGTGAATTGCAATATGGTCCGGACCCGACGAAATAATAAAAATGGTTATAACTTGAATCAAGTCTGACCTATCATGAATATCTGTTTGAATGGAATAATCATTCGTTTAGGGAAAAGTGCTCGAAAAAGTTAAAAGCATGCCACTCATCGCAAATCACAAAAATACCAAAGTGCCTTTGAATTGGTCTATTTCACATAACTTGACATCACCGATTTGCGATAAATCCATTTATCGCAATTGCTTGATCAGTATCACACTTAAAACACACCAATTTGAAATATCATTTACAACTTGCAATGCGATGGTTAGATAAGGCATAAAGAAAATCACATGTAGGCCTTAAGGAGTAGTTAATAAGGTTTAACCACATTTACTCTTTTCACGGCGCGAGAAGATTGATATCTTTTTACCCGTCATGAAATAAAAGCTTCATTTTTACATCGTTTCAGAGTTTACTATGTTATCGTGTTTCTACTTTCATTGTTGCTCTACATTTCATTCTATTTTGTCCATTGCCAAAATTTCAGGAAATTACCAAAGAAAACAATGCTTAGGAAAATGGCTAAGAAAGGAAATAAGATTGCAGAGGCTACTGCGTTTGAAGATTTAGACATGCTTCCACTATTCTCTGATACTACATGCAACAAGGATGGTGAAACTATCTCATGGGAAGAAATGTACAACCTATTGGAGGAAGAACACCCAAGGGTCCTGGTGACTAAAGCAACAACATATGTTGAGGTCTCGTCCGATGCTTATTATTTTTAAGTAGTATGTTCTTTCCTACAGAGAATAGCTGCAAGGCCTAAAACCTTTCCATACACTGATATGGTAAGATGGATCATCGACAATGTGGAAATTTCATACAGAAAATTAAGGAATTCCAAGCACGAAGTCATGGGGTCATTTACTCCAGATAATCTACGTCAAATGTATCATCTGCTAGAACCACAAAAACTATATGCCAAAGCCTTCATTGAGCACTTCATGAAAGAAAATGAAGACCCGATGGACAACATGAATAATTGGAGGTCTGGCTCCAACAAGTTCAAGTGAGAGAAAACTGGTATGTGCCCAATTGCACCTCTGTCAGCGCCGCATAATTTTGCAGCTACAATGTTGTGTTGACTATTTGGAGAGGCAGACAATACTAAGTTTTCTATTGAATGGGTTCCATTAATTGATGTGGATATTAATTATATCATTATGAACTAGAGCAATATTTTATCAGATAATTTGTCTATGTCCATTAGAGATTACAGACAAAACAAAATTATCACCTCTCAGGTTATCCCTCCTTTTTATATGAGTGCATATGTGATGGACGCTATATGTTTCTGTTCAAATTTTCAAAACATGGGTTGAAAATGGACTTTATAGGACCATACTCCTATCCATGTTTCTCATAAGGTTTTGTGGGAATCAAAGTTTAACTCCCACGTTTACAAAATTTGTCATGGCGTTATGTTACCAATTCACCAAACTATTTTTGATAAGAAAGACCCCATGCTATTAAAGGAACCTAAAACAAACATCTTGCCAGTGGCAAGATGGTTTGGTGAAGAGTTATTTACTTATGTCAGAGTTTTTGGGAGTATCATAGCTCCTCATGTTCTTCCATTATATGTTCCTGATAAGTTATTGGCAAGAGAAATTTCCTATCAAACTGTGGGGGATGGCATTACCAAAACCCTTAAATAAATGAAGAAATCTATCTGGCCTACCTTATTGGTGCAATGTGGTGCTTTTGCATTACATGATTTTGGGCATGAGGCAAAGAAGATATAAAATATCACATCCCTGAAGCTATCTACTGTGCCAGGCAGACAGTCAGACCTTAACAAGGTTGCCATGAACTTCACTGTTATGGTTAAAATTAGACAATTTACTCACGAGATCGATGATTTCGATGACCTCTTCAAGTTTGCTGAAAGATTTTTGTAGGTCTTATATTTGGCATCTATAAAATTGAGCCTAGTAGACCTCAACCGTTTTGATATATACAAGAACAAAAGGCTTACAAAGGTCCCTTTGGACCTATTACAGATTGAAGAAACAAGTCAATGAAGAGAACCCACTCCCAATGTAAGTCTGGAGGAAGGTTCCTAGCATAATTATGATAGGGAATCTCAAGGGAAATCAGTTCAAAGTTCAGAAGATTTTGAACACCAATCTCAAGATATGGAAGAAAGCCCTGCAAAACAAACTGAGGCGGACACCGAGAAAAATGCTGAAGAAACGATCAAATAGGCCTCGACCGAGGAACACATGGAGACTGACTCCACACAAGTTCAAAAAAAAAAATACCAAAGTCATTGATATGGATCAAGAATGGGAGGAATTTAACAAAAAGCTCTAAGTACAACAAACGAAGATGAGTCTTGAAGGAACGTTTGGATTTCAGATTCCTTAACAAAATCAATAGGTCATAAGCAAAGAAATATCAATACAAGGGGTTACAACTACTGAAGATATTGAAATCATCCTGACCTACCCAAATTCAGAGTCTGTTCTAAAAATTGAGGAAATACACCTGCTAGATATATTCTACAACCCAACGCATAAGGCTGTAGTTAAGAGGCAAAGAAAGAAGAGGAAATTGGATACAAAAATAACGTTAATTCTTGAAAATGAATTGATGGAGGTAGTATGGAAAGACACCCCCATTGATCCAAGACACCCCCATCAATCCAACAAAAAACCTTACTAAGCTATCACAATTTGCAAGTGCTTGTGCAACTGCGAAAATTGATAAGGCAACTGAAGTTAAAATTTTGCTAAAAGAAAAAGAACAAATAATTTAGCTATTGGAAAAACAAATTGACCTGGAGAGACAGAGCACTAATAGAAAACAGAGACAAAGATGACACAACTATAGAAAGAATTTGAACATATGAGATTACAACATCAAGAAGACATCGCCGAAAAGTATTCAAAGATTAATCAAATGTAGACTATAATAGATAAACGTAGAGACAACCCTCAAACAAAGGAATTTATTAAAGAAACACTTGAACTAAACTCTCTATTATCACAACAACAAGAAGTATTCTGCCAGAAAATCTCATTGATCAATCCATATTGTGAAATAAGTGATGCATTAACCAATTAAGTGGTTGATAAGAGATTTGAATATGAAGAGGTCAATAAGAGAATTTCAGAGTTTATTTCTTGGCAGGAATCTAAAGAAGGTATAAAAGGTGATCTACCAAAGATCGAGGAGTCCCACAAGGATATTATATTCACATATTGGGGCATACAGTTGAAGCAAATAGAAAGGGTAGTGGTTAGAGCAGCTAGCACATCAAATAATATAATTAAAGTTGTGATTGAAAACCTTGATAGTGGCAATCTCATCAAATAATGCAAGCCAAAAATTCTCCAAGACTTCAAATAGTTAGAGAAACAGTGGAAAGAGACCACCAAAACAAAAGAAAAGGTAATAAAAAAACTGTCTAAGCTTGAATGGGAAACTTACTGACAGTTTATGGTGAAACCGCATAGTCAATGGATGACTCTGTGCTGTCTAACAAATTCCACTAAAAAGATGGTGCCACCACTCTCTGATGCTGTATTTATGGGTCAATTAAGATCTAGAATTGGCCAGCCACCCCAAGTGAAGCCGATGATAGATATCTGCAAATGGAAGGACTGAATGGCTGATTAGAACCATTCAAGTTGAAAAATATCATCATCGTTTTTATTTCTATTTTAGTTTTTATTTTACTTATTCCGAGGAAGGTTGTTTGAAACCTCTTCAGCGTTTTGTGTAATAATCTATTTTTGATACATATTTTGTATTATTTAAACCTCTCTCATGTATTTAGAGAAAGGTCCAAAATTGTATCAAGAACACTTTGCAAAGGCTTGCACTTCTGTACTTTTGTGATTGTCTTGATGAAATAATTGGAACAAGGTCTTGATTTTCTTAGAAATTCAAGCATACTCTACTAAATTTTCACTTTTGTACTCTTAAAGTATATTTCGTTGAAAGGAAGAAGATCAATATTGCTGACTTCATGAGTAGAACTTCTCATATCTGGTACTTCTATCTTTATGGTTGAGTTTTGTTTATGAATTAGCAACAATATTTCCTTATATTGCATTATGTATGAAATTTGAGCTATAGTTTGACATTATAGCACTTTTGTAAAATGTTTTAGCTGTAACTCCTTATTAAGTACATGAGCAATTGATATATGTGATATAGTTTTCACAATTATTTTTCCTAACTATTTAGTCAAAATAACTATCATTAATGATTTCATCTCTTATTATAATTGAATGATCTTTATTACCTGTTTCTCCAAGATATTTTTATAGATCGTACGATTTAAGTTATTCCCCTTGTATATATTAAGATAAATGTTAGAATAGATAGCTGCATGTGTTTGTTGTTTAATTAGATCATTTAGTTATTTCATTTCCCATTATACCTTATTTCAAACGACAATCATCATCCTATCAATTCTTCCTGGGAAACTGGTCCCATTATCCCCAGTTGGAGCCACCATATCAAACGGAAAAGGAGTTGCTTCATAGTTTCAGACTGGGTGGTTATCTCCCATGTTGTTGCAACAGAATTCCGAGGCTTCAAAATTTTGGTGCTAGAAGGAGGGCCATGAGTGTGAATGGAAAAGAGGACTGATCAAAAATCAAAAGGCCATCCTAAGAGTCATTCCCCCTCTAGATCTCCTCCATCTTCTAGATCCCCGTCTAGAACTATAATCCCATGATCAGAAGTTGAGAAAACCTCTCCAAAATCTCCTAGTGAATCTCAGAGAATACCTTCTTTAGACTACAACCTTGAATCCCGAGAAGTTCAGAGTTTAATAGAGAAGTTAGAGCAAATCTCTATTTTAGTTGAAAAGCCTGCAAGATCTCAATCATTTGAAGGAAGTGTTTCCTCTTTTCTACAACCAAAACGAATCTTGACTCATTCTCAAAGTGAGAAGACTGGAATTCCTCCTTTTGAATTTCTCATTCCTTCTTTCTGAAAGAAAACGAAGAAATCTAAATCACATACATCCACTAGTGAGGTTTTATCCAATTCTCCACCTCAAACTTCTTCATTCCCTCCATTCATTCCAACGGCTTCCATTCCAACTACTGGTGCTTGTTCTTCTAGCCCAAGCACCCAATTTGCCTCTTCCTCAACTCAAACTCCACCCATATCCTCGTCCACTCAAACCCCTCTTATCATCTCATCCACTCAAAGTCCAATGGTTGTACAACAACCACCACCACGAGTAAGACCATGGAATAATCTCGGTGTTGTAGCGATGACACTCCTTTTCACCCTCTTCTTAAGCATCCTGAAATATGATTGCCCAAATTTAATCCTGATGATGAACTACCAGTTGAGGAACATCTCCACAACTATATGTTGGCCATCAATTTAAATGAAGTTAGTGAAGAAGACTGCGTAGTCAAATTATTTCCATATACTCTTATAGGATCAACAAGGCCCTAGTACTTTTCGTTGCCCCTCGTTCCATAACTAGATGGGATATGATCGAAGATCAATTCCTAGCTAAGTTTGGAGATGATGGAACCACTGCATTTCTCCTCAATGAATTGTCCAATATCAAGGATAAGACAGGAGAAAAGATCAAATATTTCAACTCTAGATTCAACAAACTACTCAATAAAATTTGAACTACGTCAGCGCCTAGTGTTGATGTTCAAATTGTGTGGTACATATCTTCTCTTCCTTCCAATATAGCCATTTTTGTAGATAGAGTGAATTTGGCCACATTAGCCGAAAACATGAAGGAATCCCTATCTGTAGAGAAACGCATAATTTCTCTTTAAAAGAAAACCTCTCAGAAAGACTGAAAATCTAAGAAAGTTACTTTCAAAGATGACTTTAAAAAGAAACCCCCAAAATATGCTTTTGATCTTGAAGGCCTTTAGAAAGTACTGAAAAACATGTCTAGCGAAACGGTTGAAATGAAGAAACAAGTTGTTGAACCCTCTTCTACCAAAAAGACTTTCAGATCTTTTAGGAGGAATCAGTCTTCTAGTTCTCAACCACCAAATACTATATCTAACATTGAGTTTGACTTAGAAGAAGAGGAAGAATAAACCATAATGACCGATGAAGAAACTGAAGAAGAAGAAGTAGTCATACTAAATGGGATGTGGGACTTTATCTTTTCAACCAAAGAAGAACAAGAAACTTTTCCTATTAGCACTAGAAGCGAAGGGCCTGTTGATACAACTCAATCAAATCAAAAGCATAAAACTCCAACTCCTGCTACTAATGAAAAATCAATTAACAAAAATTCTTCTCCTAAGGGTTAACATCCAAATCCATCTTCATCAAATCTTCCATCTACATCAAAGACCCGAGTAGTTACTGATACCATGGAGTATAACATTGGGGAAGACATGAAGAAAAATAGGGCCAATATTTCGCTACATGAACTTAGCAAACTGAAGCAACAACATAAAATACTACTTAGAGAACTAAATGCAGTTCCTGCTTCTCCCCTACCTGCTACTATCGTATCTCAAGATTCTAAAGGCATGGGTAGACCCCCCAATTCTTTAAACAAAGTCGAACCTACAGATGTCATCCTAATCTGTGACAAATTTAATTCACACATGCCTCCTTTCCTGTTAACCTATGAAATTTTCAATAAGAACCTTCATAATTGTTTGATAGACTCAGGAGCCTCTTCTAATATAATGCTGAAAACAATCTGTGCTAAGTTAAGCGTCACTCCTCAAAAGTCTGTTGTTCACATAGTACAAATTGATAGAAGAAAAGTAGAGGTCTTAGGGGAATTAAATTCAGTTAAGATTCGACTTTCCTCAAATCCCAAAGTCTGTCAAATATTTGATATATTGGTCACTGATATTCCTGAATTCTACGGTCTAATTCTAATTAGAGATTGGTCAGAGAAACTCCATGGATATTTTTCTACAGAGTGGTATCACAGGTGGCTGCCCTACAATGGAAATCCAAATCAAATTCGAGTTGACCGAGAGAAACACCTGAAACATACAAGGACAAATTTTGAAGGTGATAATGAGCCGGTAGCATTCAATAATAACATTATTGGGAATTATTCAGCTGCGTCATTTTTAGGGAACTTTAAAGAACAATAGACTCCCTTTATGGATAATGTTTTCATCTCACATATTGAAAATTTCTAGCAGACAGATGCTTCCAAGTGCAAAAATTTTGTAAATAAACCCATAGTTACCACTTTATTTTAGACTTTATACTTTGATGGTTCCAAATCTAACGATGGTGCAGGAGCTGATTGTATTTTAATCAACCTAGAAGGAGAAAAGACCATGTTAGCTTGCATATTAGAATTATAATGTACAAACAATACTACAGAATACGAGACATTGGTTCAAGGATTATATGATGGAATTGGCCTCAACATCAAATATTTGTAGGTTTTTAGAGAGTCAGAAATTGTCATTAAAGAGGTAAGAAATACTATCCATGACCTTTCTGGACATCTTAAGCATTATCAATCATTAGTCTAGGATCTTACATCACATTTTTTGGCATTTAATATTTCCCCTGTACATATACTGCAAAATGCTAGTGCCGATCTGTTAGCTAATGTTGCATCAAAACTCATGCCATCTAAGGATTATAGTCCCGATAGATTTTCCATTGAATTAGTTTTTTGACCATCCATTCCTGACAATGTCACTAATTGGTGAGTCTTCAACGATGATTATGATATTGTAAATTTCTAACATCGGAGGGGTCATACGATGACCAAATCATAGATGAAAATGAGCACGACATTTAGTTAAAGCAGAACGTTGATGAAAATCCAATATCCAAATCTGTAGTCAAATTAGAAGATATTTATGATCTCAAAGACATATTTAAGAAGGTAACTAATGCCAAAATCCAAATCTCAACCCTGAGATTTGAATTAGTAAACTTTGGAACTGATGACAAGCCTCAAAACATTAATCTAGCTCTCGGTCTATCCTCTGATGAAAGATCATCATTCATTCGATTGTTAAAGAAATACAAAGGTATCTTTTCCTGGGATTATTCTGATCACAAAACTTATGATAACTCTGTCATACAACACACCATTCCTATGATCTCTAATGATAAACTAGTGTAGAAGACACTAAGGAAAGTTCACCTAAACCTCAAAAGTCAAATCAAATTTGAGCTGAATAAAATCCTTAAGGCCAAAAGCATATTTCTTGTTAAGCATTTGAAATGGGTGTCCAAGTTAGTAACTATTCAAAAAAATAATGGAGACATTTGTATATGTATAGATTTTAGAAATTTAAACAAAACATATCAGAAAAACAACTTTCCACTACCAACCATGGAACAAGTGTTGTAGTCAGTAGTTAGTTTTGAGCTCATGTCTTTTCTTGTTAGATTTTCGGGATATAACTAAATCCTGGTTGATCCAGATGATATATTAAAACCATGTTAAGAACTAAATGGGGAACACATGCTTATGAAAAAATTCCTTTTGGTTTGATTAATGTAGGTGCCACCTTTCAAAGAGCTATGGATATAGCCTTTAAAGGATTCATTAACAAATCAATTGTTATTTACCTAAATGATATCACTGTCTACTCCAGGAAGAGAAGCAGCCATGTAAATGACCTTAAGCAGATCTTTGAGCGATGAAAAAAATATGGGATATCGCTCAATCCAAAGAAGTCTTATTTTGCCTTAAGAGAAGGTAAGCTTTTAGGATTTGTCATATCAAAAAAGGGTATTTATATCGATCTAGAAAGGATTAAGGAAATTGAGAAAATATCTTTACCCCATAATAAGAAATCAATGCAGTCTTTCCTTGGTCAAATAAATTTTGTAAAAATATTTGTCCTTAACTTTTCACAAATAGTTTTACCTTTATAGTCTATGGTTAAGAAAAAAATAGTTTTCAAGTGGGGTCACAATAAAAGAGAAGCATTTGATTTAATCAAACAAGCTATTATCAATGCTCCCTCCCTAACAACTCCCAATTTTTCGAATCATTTTTTTTTATACACATTTGCGTCAGAAACATCATATGCTTCCATTTTGACACAACTTAATGATCAACTATTAGAAGCACCAATATCGTTTTTTAGTTCAAATCTACAGGGTGCCGAATTAAATTACTTCGCTGTGGAAAACAAGCCTTTGTTGTTTTTAAGTCAATAAAGCGTTTCAGAAAATTTCTCCTTAAAAATCACACCAAAATCATAGTTCCATTCTCAACAGTAAGGCAATTACTGGTGCAAAGGGAAATAGGAGAAAAAAGGGCCAACTTGGTAACTACACTGCAAGAATATGGTGTCGAAATTAAACCAACTAAAATTGATAGGGGTCAAGGTTTTTGCAGAATGTTAGTTGAAGCATCCAACTTATTAGCAGAAGAAGATTCAGGTGATGATATACAAATGTTGGAGGTAAGCCTCAATGATACTAAATCTCAATATGTTGATCTCATATTTTATTTAAAAAATGGATATACCCCTATGCAGTTTAGTTACAAAAGAAAAAGGGCTTCGAGATTGAAAGCAAAGAAACAAAATCGTCAATGATGTTTTGTTTAGAAAAAATTATGACTCTGTTTTGCTAAGGTGACTTGAAAAATATGAGGCAGAAAAGGTTTTGTAGGAACTCCATGATGGACTAGCTGGTGGAAATTTTGGAGGAGACACAATAGCACATAAAATCCTGCATGCTGGCTATTATTGGCCAACCTTGTTCAAGGACACACACGAATATGTAAGGAAGTGCAAAACCTATCAAACTGCTGCTGAGAGACAAAAGAAATATGCATTTACATTACAACCAGACAACATTGAACAACCATTTGAGCAATGGGGACTGGACATAATAGGTTAGATCGTTCCTGACTCTTCAAAACAACGTAGATACATTCTTACAACAACTCACTACTTTATTAAATGGGTGGAAGCAATTCCACTTAAGCTAACCAATTTTGAGAACATTATCGAATTTATTAATCAATTTATCATTACTAGATTTGGCCTACCGACTGCCTTGATGTTTGACAATGCATCTTACTTCATAGACAACACTATGACAAAATTCGCTCTCAAAAGAGGTTTCAAAATTAAGTATTCCGCTAACTATTATCCTCAAGGAAATGGTTTAGCATAATCAACCAATACAAACCTCATTAGGATAATGAAATGAACTATTGATCAGAGTCAAAGAAACTGGCATAAGTCTCTAACATTTTCTCAATGGGAAGATTATATAACACATAAGGCCTCAATAGTCACTTCTCCATTTAATATGGTCTATGGGAAATAAGTTGTTCTTCCTACAAATATAGCTATTCCCTCTCTAGCCCTAGTTCAATTTATTGAAGAAACTCCTTCTCCTTCTTTGCAATTAAGGCAATCACAAATCCTCAAACTCCAAGAAGAAAGAGAGAAAGAAAAAATCATAAATGCCCGTCATCAACAGTTAGTTAAATCTTCCTTTGATGCAAATTTTGTTAGCTAGAAATCATTTTAACTTGGATAACTTGTATTGAAGTGGGATAAAGCACATGAGGAAAAAGGTAAGCATACCAAATTCCAAATAATGTGGTTTGGACCATTTCAGGTTATAGAACAAATCAGCCCATCAATGTTTCTATTGCAAGATTTATCAGGCAAGAGAGATTCTCTGCCTGTGAATGGGCAGATTTTGAAAAAATGTTTTTCATAGGAGACAACCTCTTCTATCCCATGTACACTATTGCATTTACCTTCTTTCATTTTTATGCCTTCTAAAAAAATAAATGTTGAATAAGTATTTACTTTTGGCCTCACAATAAATCGTTTGGAAATATTTTGATTTTTTCACTTTTAAAAGTGGAGATTGTTAAGGAAATAATTATAACATTTGAAAATTAGCTAAGTTCTATCTCTCTGAAATTTTCTTTTTTCCACCAAAATTATTTATTCTTTGAGAAACCTCCAACTTTATAAAAGGCTTTTGTTCTAGTGTCAATCAAGAAAAGTATCTTTAACAAAGTAAATACTGTTTGTAGATAAGCATCTTCAACTCTATAATGGTCATCCATAACTATTAAGGAGTCAATGGTTCTCCTCATCTAGTAAACTTTTCTCTTTTTAGAGTGTAATTCTAAAATATACTAAAACTTAAAAGATAAGAGGTCTCACCAAGAGCCTGCTTACCATGTTCATAGGGAAATAACAGACTAACATTGCCAATACTGCATACCAAAACATGGCAATGGCTTGAGATTATTTTAATCTTAAGACAAGGGGTCTCATCATGAGCCAACTAGTTCAGTTGAATTACAACCAGTGAATGACATTGTCACTATTTGGCCTGCAAACCAAGACATGAATTTTAAGTAATTGTTGAAAATAGCAACAAGAAATGATAAAAATAGAATCCAGAATATTCCAATTTTAATTTGTTCTTTAAAATAATTAATTAATTCATCTTGAGTTAATTAGTTGGATAAATTCAAGCTAGAAGTCCTTGTGAAGTCATGCAATAGTTATCACTTAGATTAAGGAGATTACCCCTTAATTAACGAGATAAGGATAAGTTATATTTGAGTTGTAATTAGTTAGCTCAGTTTACTGAGTTAAGTCCAATTAAATTAGTTCCAAACTGTTTGAGGAACTAATTGTGAGTTATCAGTCAATTGATCCATGCATGCACTCAACTAGTGTACTCCAGATAAATGAAGATTCCCTCATCAGAAACTCATGCATGTCTATTAAGAGAAAGACCTAGTTGAGCTAAATGTCAAGGACATGTTACTACTAGTTACATGTGTTTTCCTATAAATAAAACTCATCCATGCAATCAAGGGAAGGTTCCTTGAGGATTGTGCAGTTTTACAGGGTGTAAGACCAGTGTTACACTTGGTAACAACTAGATCACCTAGGAGAAACTGCGCAAGGAAATAGGAGGCTTGGAGGGTAGAGGAGAAGTTTTGTGAGAAGCCTTGTTTTCCTGTGAGCATCCAAGAGGATTGTGTTGAGAGCTAGCTAGCTGTGAGAGCTAAGGCTTTGTGTAATTCTGAGATATTTCCACCTTTTATGATAACACAGATAGCGGGGTTTTTAGCTGGGGCTTTCCCCAGAGTATTCTTCTATGTTTCAAGTGTATTGATTCTTCTTCTGGTTATATGTGTTCAAATCTGATTCAGCTCGATCTTTAAGCTTCCACAAGTTTGATAGTAGAAGTAGATTACTGTATTTTTCTTTGGTATATTGCATTATCGAGTTAATCTACAATAAGATTTTCTACATAAATCTCAGAGGTAGATTTGTAGAGAATTTGGAGGAAATTCTACATGGTATCGGAGCAAATGTTATCGAAGCTATGAATAGTATATTGAAAAGAAAAATTCGAAGCTTGAAGTTCTTGGTTGCAGGTGCAAAATCGAATTCATTTCATACTTTAAGGTTGATCAATGGTGTTCTATGGCTTGAGACTCGAGTATGCCTTGGAAGGTAGCTTGAATTACATAGCATGGAAAGATCACATGGAGGCTGTATTAGAAGACAATGGCTTGAATGATTTCATTGATCGAGAAATCCCAAAGCCAACTTCAACTAATGCAAAAGAGTTGGCTGATTGGAAGAAGTGTGTAGCGAGGGCGAGACCGATCATCCTTGATCGAGTTCAAGACCATATTGTCTCGAGTCTCCATGGGAAGGATACTCCATATTCAATGTGGAAGACATTGAAGGACCTCTATTAGAATAGTAGCAACCAGAGAAAATTGGCACTCAAGGATAAGCTTTGAAGAATCAAGATGGAGAAAAAAAATACTATTTCCACATATCTGAACAAGCTCACAACTTGCAGAGATGAGCTTAGAAGTGTGGGAATAACCACTGTCGATGATGATATGGTGAGCCTCGCTCTCCTTGGCATTCCAAAGAGCTAGCATAGCTACCAGGACTCTATGAATGGAAGGGAGAAACTTCCGGATTGGGAATGATTGTCGTTTGATCTCATGCAGGAGGAGATCGGGAGGAGCACACGAGATGGTTCTTCATCCAAGGATGATGAAGAAAATTTGGCCTTAGCAAGTAAGGCAAGGAAAGGGAAGGAGAAGGATTCTCATTCCAAATTGAATTCTTCTCATGGAGGGAAGAAGTTTGACAAGTCTAAAGTGAGATGCTTTAATTGTCACGAGATGGGTCATTATGCGACAAATTTCCATTGAAGGAGTCCAAGAAGGGATCCTCGATAGGATTTGAAGGGGAGGCATTAGCCTCTCAGTTTGAAATGGAATTCACCCTCATCGCATGCATGGTGTCATCGATGATGGGTTGTGGTTGGTTTCTTGACAGTGGAGCCTCATTCCACATGACCGACGATAAAAGTTTATTCAATACCTTGGAGGAGAAAGACCTCAAGATTCGCATAGAGATGGGTGACGATGAAAGGTATAGTGTTTCAGGAGTGGGCACGATTGCTTTTAAGAGGGAGCATGGAGCTCTTATCACCTTGACAGATGTGAAGCATGTGTCTGGACTGAAGAAGAATTTGGTATCGATCGTGATGTTGGAGGACAAAGGCTACGATGTTGTCTTCAGTAAGGGAAATGCTTTCCTTAGACACATCACCACGGGATAGGTGAAACAGATCAGTTCACGAGTCAAGAACCTATATTCTCTTGAGGTTCAAGATGCATGCAAAGCCTTGAGGAGCAAGGTAAAGGTTAGAGACTTGGTGGTTGAGAGGGAGAGTAAATTACCTCTCAACATGTAGCCCCAGAAGAAGTCTCAGACAATTGTGAAGGAGCCACAATTGGAGATACTAAGAGGAGACTGAGTGGAGGTATCCATTTATGAAGAGACCTCTAGTAGGTGGAAATTTTGAGCCAAGTGGGCAGAAGGATCACATGCAGCCATACCTCCAGGTGGTGGGGCGATGTGAAGTGATGGTCCCAAGAAGGCTGAAATTGGGTAGGCTCCATTGAGAGGTTTTATCTCATGGATCATACCTTGCTATGGGAGCCCAAAGTACATAGTAGCAGGAGGAATCCGTGGGATTGATGTAGTTAGAGATCAAAGTGACAGAGGCTAAAGCAATTAGATACTGAAGAGCATAGAGAAGGATTGACAACAGTGCAAAAAGGTTGAGTCAACAAAAGTGCAGAGTTTTTAGTCGACAGAGGCAATAGCAGTTAGAGACTTTGATGACAGATGCATCATACTATTTTAGGTTGGATGTTTTTTTTTTTTGTTTCTAGAGTTGTTGGAGCAACAACACTAGAGATAAGTGTTGCATGCAGAACATTCCAAAGGTTTAGGATCGGGATTGAGTTAAATTCCTTTCATGTTGAGAGGGAGTGTTGAAAATAGCAACAAGAAATGATAAAAATAGAATCTAGAACATTCCAATTTTAATTTGTCATTGAATTAAAATTGTGAATTAAATTCGAATTTAGTGTCACCAGTTGCTTGAAAAATAATTAATTAATTCATCTTGAGTTAATTAGTTGGAGAAATTCAAGCTAGAAGCCTTTGTGAATTCATGCAACAATTATCCCTTAAATTAAGGATATTATCCCTTAATTAAGGAGATAAGGATGAGTTATATTTGAGTTGTAATTAGTTAGCTCATTTTACTAAGTTAAGTCTAGTTAAATTAGTTCCAAACCGTTTGAGGAACTAATTGTGAGTTATCAGTTAGTTGATGCATGCATGCACTCAACCAGTGTACTCCAGATAACTGAAGATTCCTCATTAGAAACTCATGCATGTCTATTTAGAGAAAGACCCAGTTGAGATAAATGTCAAGGACAGGTTACTCTCAGCTGCATTTGTTTTCCTATAAAAGAAACTCATCCATGCAGTCAAGGGAAGGTTCCTTGAGGATTGCACAATTTTACAAGGTGTAAGATCAGTGTGAGTGATCAGTGTTATACTTGGTAAAAACTGGATCACCCAGGAGAAACTTCACAAGGAAATAGGAGGCTTGGAGGGCAGAGGAGAAGGTTTGTGAGAAGCCTTGTTTGCTTGTGAGTATCCAAGAGGATTGTACTAAGAGCTGGCTAGCTGTGAGAGCTAAGGCTTTATGTAATTCTGAGATATTTCCACCTTGTATGATAATACATATAGAGGGGTTTTTAGCTGAGGCTTTCCCCATAGTATTCTTCTATGTTTCATGTGTATTGATTCTTCTTCTAGTTATATGTGTTCAACTCTGATTCAGATCGATCTTTAAGCTTCTGCAAGTTTGATAGTAGAAATAGATTATTGTATTTTGCTTTGGTATATTGCATTATCGAGTTAATCTATAGTCATATTTTCTACATAGATCTTAGAGGTAGATTTGTAGAGAATTTGCAAGAAATTCTACAGTAATAAAAAGAAAAATTTTGCAAAAAAATAAACTGTTTAAAAAAGAAAAAGGAGAATAAGTATATGATTTTGGATTTATCTCTAAAAACTACACTCTTATCTAGATGGGACACTGAATCATTGCTAGTTAAAAGGTAACCCTGTCGAGGCTATGGATGTCTGCTAGTAGCAGAGGCTCTACCTGTGACAAATGAGTACATTTAAAAGCTGATCTACAAAATCCCCCTACTTTATTTTTAAACTAGGTAAAGATTGATATAGACAAAAGAATTTTCATTTTTAAGAGGATATCAAATGAATTGTAATTAAGTGAGTTTGTTTTTATTTAGAGAAATGTTACTTATCTTAAATTTCATGCAATTCCTATTTCCTGAACTATATTTATTTTGAAAGTTTTAGAAATTTCAAAATTATCAGAGATAACTGGTTCTTCCAGTGAATCACCAATTGTTGTATTATTCAACACCCCCCACATTTATTATATAATAGTTAGTATTGTATTAATAAGTGGGGACCCTTCATTTTTTTTTTAAACTTAGAAAATAAGAGATTGCCTTTAAATCCATTCAGAATAAAACCTTAGATGGACTTAAGATATTAAGTCTATTCACTTTATGACTAAGCATTCTCGCTTTATCAAAAATCGCATGATCCCAAAGTAACAAAGGTTATTCATGAGTCGGAGTCTACGAAATGCGATAAAAGAACCCCCTTAGAAGACCGAAGGTAGCGTTAAACTATTTTATAAACCTTAAGGCTTAGAGTATTCTTTATAAAAAGTACTTATCGGATTGCAACTTTCAGAAAGTCGTAAACGTTCAAACCATAAAAACTGCGAATTACGATATGGTCCAGATCCGATGAAATAATAAAAATTATTATAATTTGAATCAAGTCTGACCTATCGCGAATATCTATTTCAATGGAATAATCATCTGTTTAGGGAAAAACACTTGAAAAAGTTAAAAGCACGCCGCTCATCGCAAATCACAAAAATATCAAAGCGACTTTGAATCAGTCTATTCCACATAACCTGACATCATCGATTTGTGATAAATCCATTTATCGCAATCGCTTGATCGGTATCACACTTAAAACATGCCAATTTGAAATATCATTTACAACTTGTGATGCGATGGTTTGATAAAGCATAAAGAAAATCACACGTAGGCCTTAATGAGTAGTTAATAAAGTTTAACCACATTTACTCTTTTCACGGCTTGAGAAGATTGATATATTTTTACCCGTCTTGAAATAAAGGCTTCATTTTTACGTCGTATCAGAGTTTACTATGTTATTGTGTTTTTGCTTTCATTCCCGCTTTGCATTTCATTTTGTTTTGTCCATTGCGAAAATTTTAGGAAATTTCCAAAGAAAACAACGCTTAGGAAAATTTCTAAGTAAGCAAAGAAGATTGCAGAGGCTATTGCGTCTGAAGATTCATACATGCTTCATCTGTTCTCTGATACTACATGCAACAAGGATGGCATAACTACCTAATGGGAAGAAACGTACAACCTATTGGATGAAGAAAACCCAAGGGTCGTGGTGACTAAAGCAACAACAGATGTTGAGGTCTCATCCGGGGCTTATTATTTTGAAGCAACATGTTCTTTCCTGCATAAAATAGCTACAAGGCCTAAAATATTGCCATACACTTATATGGTAAGATGGATCATCGATAATGTGGACATTTCAGACAGAACATTAAGGAATTCCAAGCATGAAGTCATGGGGTCATTTACTCCAGATAATCTACGTCGAATGTATCATCTGCCAAAACCACAGAAGTTATACGCCAAAGCCTTCATTGAGCACTTCGAGAAAGAAAATGATGACCTGATGGACAACATGCAGAATTGGAGGTCTAGCTCCAACAAGTTCAAGTGGGAGAAAACTAGTATGTAACCAATTGCACCTATGTCAGCCCCGCATAATTTTGTAGCCGCAATGTTGTGTAGACTATTTCGAAAGGCATACAATACCAAGTTTTCTATTGAATGGGTTCCATTAATTGATGTGGTTGTTAATTCTATCATTATGAACAAGAGCAATATTTTATCAGATAATTTGGCTAGTCCATTAGAGAATACAAACAAAATAGAATTATCACCTCTCGGGTTATCCCTCTTTTTTATATGAGTGCATATGTGAAGGATGCTATATCTTTATGTTCAAATTTTCCAAACATGGGCTGAAATGGACTCTACAAGACCCTACTCCTATCCATGTTTATCATAAGGTTTTGTGGGAATCACATTTTAACTCCCACTTTTACAAAATCTATCATGGTGTTATGTTACCAATTCACCAAACTGTTTTATATAAGAAAGCCCCCAGGCTATCAGAGGAAGATAAAATAGACATATTTTGGGTGGCTAAATTGTTTGGCGAAGAGTTATTTAATTGTCAGAGTTTTTGGGAGTATCACAACTCCTCATGTTCTTCCATTATATGTTCCTCATAAGTTATTAGCAAGAGAATTTTCCTATCAAGGGGGATGTTATTACTAAAACCCTCAAAGAAATGAAGAAATCTATCTGGCCTACCTTCCCGGTTCAATGTGATGTTTTTTTCATTACAATTTTGGGCATGCAGCAAAGGAGATACAAAATATCACATCTCTGAATTTGGCTACTATGCCAGGCAGAGAGTACGACCCTAACAAGGTCGCCCAGAACTTCACTGCTATGGTTAAAATTAGACAATTTACTCATGAGAACGATGATTTTGATGATCTCTTCAAGTCAACTGAAAGACTTTCGCAGGTCTTACATTTGGCATCCATAAAACTGAGCCCAAAAGACCTCAACTACTTCCATATATACAGGAACAAAAGGCTAACAAAGGTCCCTGAATCTCAAGGGAAATCGGTTCAAAGTTCATAATATTTTGAACACCAATCTCAATATATGGAAGAAAGCCCCTAGAAAAACCCTAAGGAGGACACCGAGAAAAGTGCTGAAGAAACGACCAAAAAGGTCTCGAATGAGGAACACATGGAGTCTGGCTCCACACAAGTTCATGTAAAAAAGACCAAAGTCATTGATTTGGATCGAGAATGGGAGAAATTTAACAAAAAGCTCCAAGTATAGCAAACAGAGACGAGTCTTGAAGGAACGTTTGGAATTAAGACTCCTCAATAGACTCATTAGGTCATAAGCACGAAGACAACAATATAAGGGGTTACAAGTATTGAAGATATTGAAATCATCCTGACCTACCCAAATTCAGATATTGTTCTAAAAATTGAGGAAATATCCCCACTAGATATATTCGATAGCCCAACACATAAGGTTATAGTGAAGAGGCAACTAAAGAAGAGGAAATTGGATACAAAAACAACAACAATTCTTGAAAATGAATTGATAGAGGTAGTATGGAAAGACACCCCCATCGATCCAACATAAAACCTTACTAAGATATCACAATTTGCAGGTGCTTATGCAACTGCGACAATTGATAAGGCAATCGAAGTTCGGCTTTTTCTCAAAGCACTAACAGACAAGCAGAGACACAGATGGAATAGTTATAGAAAGCTTTTGAACAGATGAGATTACAACATCAGGCATACATCGTAGAAAAAGATTCATATATTAATCAAATGTAGACTATAATAGATAAACGCATAGACATCTCTCAAACAAAGGAATTTATTAAGGAAACACTTGAACTAAAATCTCTGTTATCACAGCAACAAGAAGTATTCTGCCAAAAAATCTCTTTGATCAATCTATATTGTGAAATAAGTGATGCATTAACCAATCAAGTGGTTGATAAGATATTAGAATATGAAGAGGTAAATAAGATAATTTCAAAGTTTATTTCTTGGTAGGAATCTGAAGAAGGTAGAAAATCTGATCTGCCAAAGATGGAGGAGTCCGACAAGGATATTCTATTCATAGATTGGGATATACAATTGAAGCAACTAGAGCAGCTAGCATAACAAATAATATAATTAAAGCTGTGATTGAAAACCTTCATAGTGCCAATCTCATCAAAGAATGAAAGCTGGAAATTCTCCTAGACTTCAAACAGGTAGAGAAACAGTGGAAAGATACTGCCAAAATGAAAGAAAAGGTAATAAAAGAATTGTCTAAGCTTGACTGGGAAACTTACAGGCAGATTCTAGTGAAACCGCATAGTCAACGGACAACTTTTCTCTGTTTAAAAAATTCCACTCAAAAGTTGGTGCTACCACTCTCTGATGATGTATTTATGGGGCAATTAAAGCCAATGATAGATATCTACGAATTGAAGGACTGAATGGGTGATTAGAACCATTCAAGTTGAAAAAGCCCGTCATCATTTTTATTTCTATTTTAGTTTTTATTTTACTTCTTCTAAGGAAGGTTGTTTGAAACCTCCTCAACTTTTCGTGTAATAATCTATTTTTGATACATATATTGTATTATTTAAACCTATCTCATGCATTTAGAGAAAGGTCCAAAATTTTATTAAGAACTCTTTGAAAAGGCTTGCACTTCTGTACTTTTGTGACTGTCTTAATGAAATAATTGGAACAAGGTCTTGATTTTCTTAGAAATTCAAGCATAATCTACTAAATTTTCACTTTTGTACTCTTAGAGTATATTTAGTTGAAAGGAAGTAGATCAATATTGCTGACTTCATGAGTAGAACCTCTCATATTTGGTACTTCTATCTTTATGGTTGAGTTTTGTTTATGAATTAGCAGTAATATTTTCTTATATTGTATTATGTATGAAATCTAAGCTACATTATGACATTATAACACTTTTCTAAAATGTTTTAGCTGTAATTCCTTATTAAGTACATGAGAAATTGATATATGCAATATAGTTTTCATAATTATTTTTCCTAACTATGTAGTCAAAATAATTATCATTAATGATTTCATCTCTTATAGAAATTGAATGATCTTTATTACCTGTTGCTCTAAGATATCTTTGTAGATTGCATGATTTAAGTTATTTCCCATGTATAAGATAAATGTTAGAGCAAATAGATGCATGTGTTTTTTGTTTAATTAAATCATTTTAGTTAAGTCATTTCCCGTTATACCTTATTTCAAACCACATTCATCATCCTATCTATTATTGCTGGGAAACTCGTGCCATTATCCGTAGTCGGAGTCACCATATTAGACGGAAAAGGAGTTGCTTCCAAGGTCCGGACTGGGTGGTTATCCCCCATGTTGTTGCAATGGAATTTCGAGGCTTCAATATGACCATTACCAATGAGCCTCTTCTAGGTTTTTCCAAACTATCCAACAACCATTGGGTTGAGAAAACCACTTACTTATATTGATTTCGTCGGAGTCTTCCAAGTCCTCCCCTCTATTTGGTTCTCATTTCAAAATATTTTAGACTAGAACCGAGAACTGCTAAACATGAGCACTGAAACAACATATCATCAAAGCACACAATGAGAAACCAAATCTCCAATCTCCAAATACACCATAAAATGCAACACAATCTCTCCCACACACTTCAATCAATCCACACTATATCTTCTCACTCACTCCACAAACATGATGGCTAAAACGTATTCTGGTTATTGCTACAACACCTGAAAACTACTTCAAAAATTCAGCATTAGACAACTCACACAACTTGCATACAATCATACAAACTCACACTCACTTTCATGGAGCTATCTCCAATATATAGATGAAGTAAGATGTTCAACTCAATAATTACCAAGAACTACTGAGCTCCATAAAATCTGTTCATATGCTTAATTTGATCCGGATTCAGGTCATTGACTTGATCAAACCACTAACTCCACTTGCCTTTTGATATTTTCAACTTTGATTAGCTTCTAGAGGCCCCACTAACTTTTCCGACCATATGTCGAAAAGTTCAGACCAAGAATGTCACTATAATACCAAAATTACCTGAGTTGTGTGAGGAATGCAGAGAAACACTTGTGAAAAGGCTTTGTTGCATGCACATCACTACAAAAAATCAACTGGAGCTCCTTAGTCACTCCCACATGAATGCCTTCCAACGACTGTAAAGTTTCAGTCGCTCCCATGACTCACCATCCATGTGACTGGGTAGAGGATGAAGGAAAAACACAACCAAGTTAGCTCAAAGCTTTGCCAAACTTCAGGAACACCTTGATCAACTCCAAAAGCCACCTCCAAGCCTCTGTTACAAGTATGAAACTGATGACATATGCCAAGGAATCCTATAACAAGTCAGTGACAAGAAGTACTTATTTTTCCAACCTCATCATCAAGACCAACACCTCCAACTCCTCAAGAAACAACCACAACTTGTCCAAGCACCTAGTGCACTTGTAATAACATCTCTAACTCTTGTAGCAACATCTCCAACACCTGCAACGACAACATCAAGTCATCCATCTACCTCCAACACTGTAGAGGCACCTCCAACACATGAAACAACATATCAACACATATAGAAACAACTCCAATGCTTCCAACACATGTAAAAGCATATGAAACACCTTTCGAAACAATCCAACCACCTGCAACAACAACATCTCTAACATATGTGGTAAGTCAATCATCAACCTATGACAAGCCATCATATCATACATTGTAGTCATCTCTACTCAATCTCCCATTCTTGCACTAGGTCATGTCATAAACATGTTGACATCAATGCCAATTAATAAGACCATACAATGTGAACATTGCAAAAACCAAACACTCGTCAAACATCATGAGGTAGACATAGGCATATTATGAAAAACACCAAGACCTTGTTGAAGTCAATACCAACACTACAATGCCAACAAATTCTACCTCATAGTATACTCTTACATCATTAGAATTCCTCAAAAATTCTTCAGCCTTTGATGAATTGAATATGTATGACCTATGCATCAAAGTATATTGTATTACTCATGTATTACTCATGTATTAAGGCAAGAGGAGCATACTCTATACATCTTATGTCTGGATTCTAGAAGCCTTCATCATGAAGTGTAATGTGATCGACCTCTAAACCATATTATTTGCAGACAATTGTAAACTATCGTATGAAGACATATAGTCTCTATCCAACGTCTAAACTATCATAGAACTAGTATAAAAGATCATGTTATGTAGAGGTATAATCAAATTTACAAAAGGATATGAGAGTATGAAAGAAAAACAAAGCAACATTATCAATAATTCTAGTGAATGCAAGAAATCTGACTGAATGAGAAAAGTTGAGCACAAGATCAATTATGTCAAAAGTATATTAGTCACATAAAAGGACACACAATGTCATGGAAAGGACAATGCAATGTCTAATACAATGACTCAGTTTTTAAATCATGTTAAAAAGAAAATTTTATAGTTTCCAGAAGAATATAATGCCATATCACAACTAGCACAGATGTCAATGAAGAAATCAATCAAGGTTCAATTGAATTTCCTCAATGCCAAGTATCCAGTCTTTCTGCATTAAAAATTCAAAGCAATAATCCTAACATAAAGGCTTAACTCATAATAAAAAAGGTTATCATTCAAAAATATTACAGTGCATATAGTACATATACTGTATTGAAAGAAATAATGTCTAGTGCAAAGAATACGAATCTAAAGAAAATAATACTGGACTGATATGTTAACTATCTTAGGAATCATCCTATGTAGAATTAACGAAGAAATTGAGCACGAGACTGATTACATTAAAGGCATGTTGTCCACATGAAAAGAGCCATAGTGATATGAAGAAAATAATGCATCATCGAACATTCATTTCATTTCATCATCGAACATTCAATTCATCCACAAATGCATCATCGAACATTCAATTCATCCACAAATGAAGACTAAGAAAATAATGCATCATCGAACATTCAATTCATCCTCAAATGAAGACTAAGAAAATTTGATGGTCCAAACAAACTTTAGCAACCAACAAGGGAACAATTAAAAGGGTAACACAGAGAGGCAGTGATAGTAGATGAGAGAGAGACAAACATAGCTGTCAGGAACACAAAGACAAAAAGGACGTTATTACCAATGTGTGTTACTTCCAGTGCATTATTGCATTGAATATATTTGAACCAAGAGTGCATTTTGTTTAGATATTATGCATTGAATAAATATTGTGTCAGAGTATGTACAGAAGAAACAAAACAAATTATACACACAGCAGAAATCATGAGACAACAAGTTTAACGTGGTTCACCCAACCAATCTGGGCTACATCCGTCAAACAGAGGCATCGACAATCTTATTGTTTAACAGGAGATTACAACAATATAATTTCTCACACCCTCTCAGCACAAATATCCTCTACGGGCTTACATTTTTATAGCTGAGAGTAGAAAACTGAATCATAAATTCTCTCACAACAAATATAGGATACAATAACTCTTCCTCAAGAATAACTGGAGCTAACTTAGCAACAAATCCTATTGTTATCAAATTGATGAGATTTTTTCCAAAATTAATTAACAGAAAATCTCAACATATTATTCATTGAATTGCAACATACTATTGTGCGTTATACTAGCAACATTATCCAAGCAATTATTATGAAGCGTTATAATATTATGTGCGTTGATATATTCATATATACAACACTTTGGTTGATACCATGCATTTTAGGTGTTGGCATTGATATATTCATATATACAATGTGTTGGTTGACATATTCATTTTATGCATTGGCATTGATGTTTTCAAATATATATGTGTTGGTTAATATAATGCGTACATCATTATATGATTAACACATTGTGTTGTAAATATCATCCACCTATGGCATTCGAAATCCATGTATATATTTGACATCAATATTATATCATCATTGGTAATGGTAATGTTTGTAATGGAAGTGTTATGCTATTGGTAATGGTAGCGTTATTGGTGCATTAATATGGTACATTGGCATTGGGGTTTCTAGCAATGTCGTCATCATTTTTGTTCTTTCAATTTGTAGAATGAAAAACATTTTTACATGTTTACATAAAGAAATCGACATATTAGTGGGTCGATATATTGTTTATGGAGTACTGTGGATTAGTTATACACTGTTGGTAATGGAAAGTCGATATATTGTTTATGCATGACCATGGATTATTTATATGTTATTGGTAATGGTAGGTCGGTATATTGTTTGGTATATTAGTTGGTAATGGCATGTCAATATATTGTTTGGCAGGTCGATATATTATCATAAAAAATATATTATTTATTGTCGATGTAGGTTGATATATTTTTATGCAAGACCATGGATCATTAACGTAATATGATTATCATCATTAATATTACGATATGGTTGGAGCACCTTTTTAAATGTGTATATTTTTACAATAATAACACTTTAAATAAATATATATTATGTTATTGGCATATATTATAGTGTGTATGGTGGAGATGCAAAAATATTATGGTGTGTATTATAGTGGTTAATTGGCATATTAATAGTGCATCATTATAAATACTATGATTTCAATTATAATTGCTATGGAAAGAAATGTAGTTGTTGCGAGATTTTGGTTATGGAGTGGTAATACGATGGATAATGAGCAAATAAAGTTACTGTTGAGAGGGAAATTTCAACAACAAAAATGTATTGAGTCATCCTATTACAAAATTTGATGTTGAGGTAGATGCAAAAGAGAGAGATGGAAAACCACAATAATAACAACATTGGATATGACATTGAACAAGGCATCACCAATTGGTAAAATAAATGAGGAGGATATGGTAAGAGGTGATCATTCATGAGAAAAGCTTATCCTATATGCTCTCACGTAGACTTTTGAAAGAAAGTACTTTCATGAAGAAAAATCTTGAGGAATTAAGAATCAAATCAAGAAAGACAATGTTGAGAAGGTAAAGTGTTCAAATTTTCTTTTGCTTGAACCCGAGTTTGAAAACGGATCTTAGAAACCTACAAGAGAGAAGGATTTTTTAATCTGGACAATCATTCTATGCTAGAACTAGTAACCATATATTTCCTAAATTATTCCAGATTGTTTTGCTCTCACAAACCTAGCATTTTCAGTCTTATGTATACAAACTCCTTTTCATTGATGTCAAAGGGGGAGCTAATCATAGGTATGGAATGGAGGACATTTTTTTTCATAACAGAAAGGAGGAGGAACACTGTGTTTCCATCAATGCCAAAGGGGGAGAATGCTGGCAATGTTGGCATTGATGTCAAATGGTTATGAGTTATGATTGATTTATTTCAAGTGTTATGTCAATGTGAAAAAATGGTTGCTTGATGTTGAGTTGATTATTTATTGCTATTTTTGAAAGTCTGACTAAAGTAAAGTGATGTGCAAGAAAATGTTGATCAAGTGATGTGATGTTCAAATGCTTTGATGATTAATAATTGATGATTATAATTGATTATTGATTTGTTGTTTATCTTTCAACCAAAATGAAGACATAATGGCACATGAGAGCTGAAGAAAAATGCTTAGAGAACTTGATATTTTCATTAAATACTATATGTTGAATTTATATTTCAAAGCCATATAGTGAGATCATTGTTGTTGTCTTATATTATTTCATATTTTCTTAATATTACAAAACTCTTGAACTGAATTTCAGATGTGAAAATGAAGAGACATATTGTGAAAAAGTTTAGAATACCAAGTGATAACTCTCCAATTCGATTTCTAGCATGGAATATAAACAGTCAACAACTCTTTCGATATTAAAAAATGGCATTTTGAATGAGAGAGACATTTTTTGACTTGAGCATTTGTATGAGAGAGTTTGTGAACAACTTGGTAAGGAGAGAAGGGAAAGAATAACAAAAAAGAAGCTAATTTGAAGAAGATAAGAAGAGAAGATAAGCAATAGAAAAGAGGACAAAATTTTATTTCAAACTAGAGACAAAGACTAGGTAACCAACAAATTTGATTTGTAATCTGATTGGGGGATTGTAGTCTCGTTTCAAGTTGTAGCTTGATAAAGAACAAGTTGTATCCGTTGAGGTATGAGCCTCCTATGAGTTGTAGCCTATAGAAAATTTGTGAGAGTTGTAGCTTCCTTGAGGTAGCATCCTCTTGTAGGTTGGAGCCTAAAAAAAGTTAATGTAATATGGGGGTAGGAGCTTTCCTTCACATCAAATTTAAACAAAAAAAACTCATGGTTTTATTCCTTTATGTGTTTCCACTTATATCTGGTGTCTTCATGTGTTACTTGTTGAATGTATCACTTATGTGAATGTTTTTCAATTCAGGATATATACATATGCAATTATCTCTCTCTGGTAATTGCAAAAGAAATAATTAATAATTGAACATATACATAAGCCATTAGTTTCATAAGAAGATATGTGAAAAAGGAAATTAAGTTGAGCTAAATAATTGAGAAGATATAATTATTGATTCACCCCCCTCTCAGCAATTGCCAAGCATTTATCAGATACAACCAAAACTAGAGAAGAAATTGAGAGATATTGGGGTGATATCAAGAAACATAGAAATTGTTGATGCTCAATTTAGGGTGAGATTAGCAAGGATAAAGCCTAATTAAATCAATCTTTACCAGGAAAATGCATACTCCTTCTCACCAACCACATACTTCTTCTCTTCAAAAAATTGTTACTCCTTATCAGTCACGTAGGATTAGAGGGAAATATCCCAAATTTGATTCCTTATCATCAGTAAAAAGCTAAAAATAAGATCTTAAACAACTTAAAAGTACCCTCAAAAGATCACTTTCTTAGTCGAGTTCCAATCTTATACAACAAATACCTGTATTTAACACACCACCATTCAAGATGGCTACACAGCTTCTTGGTATTGTTTACAACAATTATAAACCCATAATTTCAACTAACAATCCTAATAAGGTTATTAAGAAGTATGACCTAGTCAAATTTGAAGAAGATTTGAGTGCCACCCCGTGGCATGTACCCTCTCCTTTGGATTTACCTCCATCCACTACTTCTTTACCAAAGTTTAAAGATTACTTACCAATTTTTTTTGGCAATGACACTTATACTATTTAATAAAATTCAAATTCCTTATTTAATGCTTGTAATAATATAGGAGACAACACCAATGATGTTTGCATGAGGATGTTCGCAAATACATTGGAAGTGAAAGTTGCATCTAATTTCTTTGACCTACCTCCTAAATATTTTTCTACTTGGGATGAACTATGTTATTGGTTTAAGTCTACATATGGGTAGAAACAAAGCCCTGTTGATTGGTTAAAGGAATATAATAATATGGTGTTTCAACCTAGTGAATCAATTGGGGCTTTTAATTTACTAATCACTAAACTATATAATCAAATTCATGATGTTATTAGACCCCATTATCATGCTATATTAATTCACTATTATAATATTATCCCGCCTACATACAAAAATAGGCTTTTAGAAAAGAATGCTAATAACCTTGCATCAACCCTACAAACTTGTTTGGATTTCAAACACTTAAAATCTAAGAATTGGGCTTCCGTTGCATGAATCCAATAAAAGTGTGGAAATTTCTATTGTCTTGCAACCGGTGCAAGACATGAATAACATAACAATATCTTTTGAGATGGAAGTCTCCCCATTGGCCATTAATTCAACTCTTACTTCCACATCCTAACCTACCCCCATGACATCCTCGCCTGGTGCTTTCATTTTAAACCGCCCATGGTGTAATCTTTGTGAGGATTATCACGATGAGAAAACATGTGAAGTCATGAAAGTAAGTAAAGAAAGGATTTTTAGAAAGAAATCAATACTCCTGTAAATAATACATCTGTAAATAGTTTAGATTTGTTAGAGGAATATATTCACATTATGAATACTTGTGGAAAAAATTATAACAAAAAGTATCAAAACAATTCTTATAATCACAATAATGCTAATTCATCCCCTAAATAGTCTTCCCCCGAAAACCCAAGTAATTATGGAGTTAACCCTTATCCAAAAGTTCAACATAATTTAACTCCTTCTAAAGTTACTGGAAATGATAACATAATTGAGAATTTAGCTAAAATTAAATCTAATGCTATGTTATTAGACATAGCTAAAACTCCTGAGCAAATTTAAAATCTAAAATATTTTTGATCCAAACCTCAAACTTACTCTGTAACCATTATCGAAATGGAAGATGAATCAGAACCCTCTGCAAAATAAATGTTTGGAACCATGACTAACTACAAACAACTTAAGAATATACCCATTTATGTTTCTATGAAAATATTTGATAAGATTTCTCATTGCTATCTTATCGATCAAGAATCTAGCCCTAATATTATGTCCAATACTATAATGAAATAATTAGGACTATCTTATACTAATGAAGTGTCCAGAAACATGCTAGCCTTCAATAAATAAAAGCATCCAACCATAGGTGAAGTTAAAGATGTTACATTTGTTATGCATTCTCACCCCGAGATGCGTACCACCTGCAACATGCAAGTTATAGATACGGTGGTTAGTAATTATACCATTATCCTAGGAAGAGATTGGAAATCTCTAACTAGGATATATTACTCTATGGATCATATTCATATCATCGTACCCCGAGGACCTAAGAATATCATAGTTTTCAAAGAGGAAAGAATACTAACTTATGTCGAAAATCTTCCTCAATGATCAATTAAGTTTATGGAAGATGATATTGGAATTTACTCCATTTTTAATGAAGAAAAAATTGAAAGAGGAAATACTTCCATTTCCTGTCTGTATTAACAGCAAGTTTGGAATTTTTTTTCGATGGGGTATCACCTCAAGAAGGAAATGATGCATGAATCTTTTTGTAGAATCATTTAGGAAAGATGCACACATTTTCTTACATATTGATTTTTTCATGCATAAGCATCACAAAAGAGTTTGAAGCTCTGCTGCTTGGTTAGAATAATTCTCTTAATCTTGGCTACTGAAATCTAACTATGTTGAAGATTCAAAGATGATTGTGAATTTGATTAAAAAGGTTTATACACCTTCAAATAATATTATGAGATGATATATTAGTTTGGATTAATAAATTATTGCAAATTTTGATAGTTTCAATATTATTCATATTAAACGAAGCATGAACACGATTGCATATGGCCTAGCCACATATTTTGCAAGACCTAAAAGATTTGATATGTCCAATAAATCAAATTATCATGTAGTATCCTTATATAGGCCTCACCTACCTGATAATGAAGAGTCCTGGAATGTTTTTGAAGATCATGATACATTTCATGATTTTATTATTAATGAAGATCAAGAATACTCCCAGATTATAAATATGGAACAAAAAAATATCCCAATGGTCTAGTTACTTTAGAACATGCTTTCTCAACTAGTGGTTCAATGAAGGTTGAAACCCCAAATAAAACTTTCAATAAAGCAATTGATGAAACTGTACAAGTTAATATAGGCACTGAAAAGGAACCTAAATCTTATATTTGTCAAAAACATGTTCTTCTAAAGAAACATAATTTTTTAAAAATATCTTTTGTGAATTTCAAATGTATTTGCATGGTATTACAAAGACCTAAAAGGATTTGATCCAAAAATTATGAGTCATGCAATCCCTATAAAGAAAGAATATTTGCCTCTAAGAAAAAAAGAAACTATAAACCTTGTCTTATATGCAACTATAAGGATTGAATTATATAAGTTTATCTCCTCTTACATCATTTTTCCAATTATGTATTTTGAGTGGGTAGCTAATCTGAATCTCGTGAGGTCAAATAATAGGCAAATTCGCTAGTGTGTAGACTTTTGTTCTCTCAATAAAGCCATTGTGAAAGATAATTTTCCACTCCCAAACATTGAGTTGATTATACAACAAGTAGCTGATTCCCATATGATGTCTCTCTTAGATGGATTTTCAGGCTATATCATATTATCTTAAGAGAAATGATAGGTATAAGACTACCTTTACCACTAAGAGGGGAACTTATGCTTTTAACCGAATGCCATCTAGTCTTATTAATGTCGGGGCTATGTTTCAAAGGTCCATGAATATTACATTTGATAATATAATTAGAGTCATTATTCAAGTGTACCTAGATGATCTTACTGTATATTCAAAGCAACAAAGTGATTGTTTTGATCACTTACAAAAGGTATTTATTTATTACTGAAAATATGGAATATCTTTAAATCCTTCAAAATATATTTTCGGAGTTAAATCTAGAAAGTTGTTTGCATGTATAGTCTCCAATTTCAAAATAAATATAGATCTTAAAAGAGTAAAATCCATTCAAGCCCTTCCTCCCCCTAAATCCAAGAAGGACATTCAGTCATTCATGGGAAAGATAAGTTTTCTGAGAAGGCCCATTCTTGATTTTGCAAGAATAGTCAAACATATACACACATGCTAAAAAATGAATAAAATTTTGATTGGAACTCATTTGTTGAAAAATATTTTCGACAACTTAAAGATGCTATCACATCTGGCCATGTTTTGGCTACCCCAAACTTGACCAAATATTATATTATTTACACTAATGCTACTCAAGAAGCTATTTCTACTACTTTATTATAGAAAATTGAAGAATGGCTTGAAAATCCTATAACATTTATGAGCCAAATCCTTTCCAATGAAGCAATGAAGTATTCATTAATAGAAAACATGCTTATTCTTTGGTAAAATCCATAGAAAAAATTAGGCATATAATTCTTGGTAAACATATAAAAGTTACAACTCCTTTACCAACAAATCTCTAAATCTCATGTTTAGAAAATCATCCCATTGGTTAACTAAAATTCAATAACATGACTTCACAAGCACTATGGCCCATAAAATCAAATGGAAAGACTTAGCTTTACATTTGGCTCAAAGTATGGGAAATAATGAAGAGGTTAAATCACTAAAATAATACTTTCTTGAATTGTTTTACATTTAAGGTGAGGAATCAGAATTGCACAAACACCCTTGGTATCATGACGATATTTATTACCTAATTCATCAAAAATGTTGTGAAATCCTAGATAAGGTACAAAGGAGAAAATTAAGACTAGATGCTTCGAAGTATGTATTCATAGGAGAATATTTTTTAGAAAATATCATGATGTTATTGAGGTGTGTAAATGATAAATATGCAAATGAAATTCTCAAATCATTACATGGTTTTACTCAATGGTTTGACCATGTAGGTGTTCAATTTTCCACAAAAGCTACTATTCACAATATTTTAAGGACCAAATATCAATGGCCTTATATTTTTTGTGACACAATCAAATTTGTGAAATCTTGTGATGAATGTCAACAAGATGTAAGAAGGTTGCAGTACTCAACCATGTTTTTAAAACAAATCATCTCAACCTCCCCTTTTATCCAATGAGGGTTAGATTTTATTGGACCCATTAATCCGCTATCCTTAGATGGAAACATTTTTATCCTGACTACAACAGATTACTTTACTAAGTCGCCTGAAGTGGTTCCACTCAAAAGAGCTACCAAGGACCAAGTTATTAATCTTTTCAAAGAAAACATCCTTCCAATATTTGGAACCCCTGTTCACATTGTCTTAGATAATGGACCCGCATTTTTTTCCAACAATTTTTCTCTTTTTTGCATCAAATTTGGTATTAAACATTCCTACTCTTCATCATATTACCTACAAGGAAAATTACTTGTCGAGTCTACAAAAAAAAATAAATCAAATTTGTTAAGAAAATCATAAATGATAATCCAAGACAATGGCACACCTTGCTTCCTTATGCCTTATGACATACATAACCATAACAAAATTGTCACATCAAGAGGTAACTCCTCAAAGGAAATCTATTTATTCATTTAGATTTCTCATAGTTATATACATGAGGGAGTGACTCTTGAGTTTCATCTCCCGATGACTCTTTCTTTTACATTATCTATTATTTACACTATTTACAATTGTTTACCCAATCCCCATGATTAGGTGTCAACATTCCCCCCCTTAATCTTAAGGGATGTTGGTGAGTCAAATCTTCATTCTGAATCTTTCAAGTTTTTCTCTTCCAAGTTCTTTGGTGAAGATGTCTGCAATCTACCCATTAGTGGAACAATGGCGTAGATGGATTGTCCAGGCCTTAATATGATGTCAAATCAGATGGTATTTTTTATTGATGTGCTTCGTTCGATCATGGAACTTTGGGTTCTTGGCCAACTTTATTGCAGAGGTGTTGTCAATCATGAGTGGAGTTGAATGTACATTTTTTACCTGCAAATCTTCCAAGATTTCCCTCAGCCACACAATTTCTTTTGTTGCCTCAGCTGCTACCACATATTCTACCTTTGTTATGGAATCTCCTGGAACTGATCGTTTACGTGATCTCCAGGAGATAGCTCCTGATCTAAGACTCATAACATAACCAGAAGTAGATACCCCAGTTTCTTTGTCTCCATCGAAGTCTGAATCAGAGTATCCAATCAAGCTGAAGTTGCCCACCTATGTATACTTGAGTCCAAAGTCTTGAGTTCCCTTCAAGTACTTTAGAACTCTTTTTGCAGCAGACCAATATCCCTCACAAGGATTTTCCATAAACCTGGAGAGGGTTCCAATAGCAAACGAAATGTCTAGTCTGGTAGTAGTCAGGTAGTTGAGACTTCCTACAAGCTGTCTATATTTTGTTGCTGTCTCAAATTCTTTTCCTTCAATGGATGTGAGCTTTAAGTTTTGTTCCATTGGAGTAGTTAGAGGATTGCATTCAGCCATTCCAAACCTGTTCAACAGGTCTCCAATTTACTTCTTTTGAGAAAGGAATATAGAATTTGGATGTTGAGTTACTTCAATACCATGATAGTAATGAACATAGCCCAAATCAGTCATTTCAAAACCTTTCCTCAATTCATTCTTTATGGATGCAATGTAGCTCTCATTGTTCAATGTCATCAAAAGATCATCTACATATACCACAAGATATACACCTATTTTTCCAACTTTCTTGATAAACAAAGTTTCATCATCAAGATCATAATGTTTGAAATTGAGTTTCAGAAGATGTTCAGTTAATTTTTCATACCAGGCTCACAATGCTTGCTTGAGGCCATACAAGGATTTCACAAGTTTTCATACTTTACGTTCATTTCCTTTCACAGCAAATCCTTTAGGCTGGGACATAAAAACATTCTCTTTTAGATCTCTATTCAAGAAATCAGTTTTTACATCCATTTGATGGACTTTCCAACCGTTCTGAGATGCTATGGAAAAGAGTGTCCGGATGGTAGCCCATTTTGCTATGGGGGAAAATCTCTCCTTGTAATCGACCCCTTCCTTATGTGAAAAACCTTTTGCCACAAGGCTGGCTTTATGCTTTTCAAGTGAGCCATCAACTTTATACTTGTTCTTATAGACCCACTTGCAACCAATTGGTTTTGTTCCCAATGGATGATCAACCAACTTATAAGTTCCATTCTTTATCAAGGCATCATACTCTTTTTTTCATTGCTTCTTTCCATTCATTATGAGAAGTGATTTCTTTGAAGGAAGTTGGTTCAAAATCTGTAGACAAATTCAATTCACAATCATAAGAAACATCCATATCAATAGGATCAGAGTCATCTTCATCACCTCCATTTTGCATTGTTGAATTTATTGTTTCTCTCTTTCCAACCTCATCAATCGCCACTTTGGGGGACCTTTCTGAGATGGTCCAGGCTGCTCAGTTGATTGAGTTGGGGCTGAATCAAGATTGAGTCTCCCAATTCTATCAATCACATCACTTAAAGTATCATCAGTGGTTTGAGTTTCATGTGGGGGAGAGAGTGCTTCAGAAGAAGATTCCACCAATTGATCCAGTATAGGAATCCCCCCTTCAAGATGTGGAATCTTATTATCAAATTATTGAAATGATTTTTCATTTGTGAATCTATACAAGCGATCAAGTTGCTGCTCAACAACATTGTCAAGTTTGAAAGATTCAAGAAAGATGACATCTCTAGATACAACAAACTTTTTATTAACTTCATCATAGAGACGATATCCTTTGGAGGTGTTTGAATACCCCAAGAAGATACAATTACGACTCCTTGCACCAAGTTTGTTTCTATGTACCTTTGTAATCAAGGCATAATAGGTGGAACCAAAGACCCTGAGACGCTTTACTGAAGGAATGTGCTAATACCACATTTCATAAGGAGCCTTGTTTCTAATAGAATTAGATGGACATCTATTCTTTACATATACAACACATAGAACTGCATCAACCCAAAACATCAATTTTACATTCTTGAAAAACATCATGGAGTGCACCATATGTAATATTCTCCTATTCATTATTTCTGCTACTCCATCTTGTTAGGGATTATAAGGCACAATTGTTTGATGTTTGATCCCATGTTAGCGAAGATAGTTTTCAAATTAATTTGAAGTGTATTCTTTTCCATTATCAGTGTGAATAGAGCCAATATGAGTTTGTGCATCATTTTCAATCCATTTATGAAAGTTCTTTAAAGTTTGAAAAGAATTAGATTTATTCTTCAATAAATAAACCCAACACATTTTGGTGTAGTCATCAATAAATGTCATCATATATTTATTTCCATTTGCAGAAGGAACATGCATTGGACCACATAAATATGAATGAATG